>JAEUWS010000054.1:0-136207 GCA_018524945.1 Podaxis sp. C-F-92630
TTCATTCAACATTGATCAGTATACACTGGTATTGTCTGAATATTGAGTTCTAACAAATTGTGCCCCATCTACACAAAATGTCCTCAAAGATGAAAGCTCCAATTGTGCACATGTTTTCATGGCAAAGCATCCTCCACTCCAGATAAAAAGACAAAGAACATCAAGCATGTACTATATAGCAAAAACTGTTTGATTTCAGCATGAACATTGTATCAGCATAAGCCTTCCAGAAGAGGGATAAAGGGATAGGGACAGTAGGTGGAATGAAGATGTGTTGTATGGTTCTGATTTGGCATTCATAACAGGTCTTGATGAACCAGCAGATGTCACCATCAAGATAGGGCCACCAGAACCTTTCAAGTAGGCAAACTCATGTTGTAAAGATACCCTTGTGGCTGAGATCATCATGTGCACCCTTCAGTAAGTCATACTGCTTTTCTTCATCCACCACAACCAACTTATGCTTCCCCTTACTGTCCTTCTTCCACAACTTTCCACCTCAAATAAAGAAACCTGCAGTGAGTCATATGAAACATTTAAAGGCATTGTCAGGCATCCCTTCTGGCTTCTTGGGATTCTCCAGGAATGCTTTGATTGCAAGTAACTCATGATTGAGGGATTGAGCTTTGGGTGATCAAGGGATCTTTGGGTGACTCTTGTGGTCACCTGGCTGTGGCATTGCAATCACATTCATGACAATGAAGGTGACAGAGGAGTTGTATGCTGGCCAGAGACTAAAGTCCTGAGCCCATAGGTTGAGACTTCTATGTCCAACTGCTTTGAGTGTTGCTGAGAGTGTTGGCAGACTCTGGTTGCCTTGTCCTCTCAGAGGTGTTAAACTGCATGCTGACCCAATGAGGAGTGTGTTCGCTTTGTCAATCCACTCTTCATAGTCATCTTCTTTGACTGGGTCTTCTGGTGCACATGGCCATTGTGATAACCCATCTGGACCATGGAGGCATCCAGGAATGTGCCACAACTTGAAGTCAAACAGTAGGATAGCTGTGATCCAATGATTGATTGTTGCATTAGGTTGTATATCTGGGTTGTTAATCATCCCTCAAATGTACTTCACATCAACCTCAACAACTAAATTCTTGACCCCTATTATCCAGATCCTACAATCTTTCAATACCTGAAACAAACCAAACAACTCCAACTTTGCCTGTGAATACTGTCCTTCCCTCTCTGACAGGGTAATCAAACCAAAACACGATGGATATCTCTTATTATCAACACCATGCTGAGAGAGAATATACCCAACTGTGATATTTGAGGTGTCAACTGCCAAAATGACCTCTCTGTCACTTGCATAGTCAATCCCCTTAATCACAGGTGAGTTCTTCACCAACTCCTTCAACCTCTCCATTGCTAACTGCTGTTCTTCACCAAATACAAACTCTGTGCCCTTCCAAGTGAGATTGATAAGTGGTTGTGCAATAATGGTGTAGTCTTTGATGAAAATGCAAATAGTACCCATGGTCCCAAGGAATCCCCAGACTTTGGTGAGATTCTTGCATGGAGGCCAATTGAGGATCTTCTGAATACATGATCTATCAGGTAGACAACCTTCATATGTGCAAAGGTGACTGACAACAACAGCAGAGGGGATACAGATGTGGGATTTGGCTGCAGAGAAAGTGCTGCCTGCATGTTTGATACATTGGATGACTCAGTTGATGTTCTGGAGGTGTTCCCAGATGAAATGCTGAATGCCCAGATTCTCTGGAATAGTCTCAAAACTTCCACCTTTGATTTTATAATGTGTAGGAGGACCCTTGACTGTGTTAGAACTCAATATTCAGACAATACCAGTGTATACTGATTAATGTTGAATGAATTGAGACTCTTATACTGATTTATACACATGTTGATAATAGTAGTGTGGTTTGTATTCGCTCAAATCAATGCTTGTGTCAAGTCTCCTTGACATAGTAGGGATTAGGGTTTGTTTGTACATATTATATCTATAAAGCAGTAGGCATGAAACTTGGTGTCCACCAATATACTTTTGCACTTCAAAAGTGCATTTCATCATTTCCTTCAACAGACTGGTACATCATTGATGAAAGGAACTGCAACATGTGGAATTTCATCTGGAAGGAGAAAGGTGAGGTCTCCATGTTGAATTTGCAACAAATTTGTATAACCCATTGGAATAGATGTGAGGGGAAGTGTTCTGAGAGGGGTCTGGAAGGTGGTGAGGTCACAAGACTCTGGTGCAAGGGCTTGTTGGTTGTATCCAACATAAAGGTCAAAAACCCCATAGCAACCATGTCCTCCAAATGACTCTGTGTACTGCTCAACAATTGGTGGTACCCCAGCATCTTTGATGGTGACTGCATTGAGTGGCTGAAGGTCATGTATGAGACAAAGAGACTTCCCATCTTTCTTGAGGACACAAAACCAATGAGAATGGTATGATGAGTTAGATGGTTTGTACACTCCTGCTGTGATTTTGTCTTTAATAATCTGAATGACATGATTGTAGATACCAGGGGGAATCAGGATGTTCTTCAGGCTCCATGGAATGTGTTCAATTGTTGGGATAACCACTGGATTGAAATATTCCTCCAAAAACTTTCCCTTCTCTTCTTCACACCATGTGAAACCCATTTCCTGCAATTGAATAAGGTGATGTACCAACTTTTCCTCCTCTGGCCATAAAAACCCATCTTTATTGATGTTCATGGCAAGTTTGTGTTCAAGAGTATAATGAGATCCAGGTGAGAATTCAGGAGGGTGAGTAGGAAGGATGGGGAGAGACTTGAGGAGATTAGAGGGGATGTGATGAACAATATGAAACTTCTCTGGGAGGGTAGTAGCAACTGGTTTGACTTGATGGGTGACTTTCTTATAGGCAAGTGACTTGACTAGCTGGCTTTCATACTCAATGTCTGACAATGAAATTTCATATATTTCTTGAGGGTTTGAAATAGGTTTGAAATGAGACAATGTGAAGGCAATGGGAGATATCATACAGCAAGAGAGGGAAGAAAGTGAAATGGTGAGAGGCTTAGTTGATTGGTGTAGAATGGCTTGATGACCCAAGTCTCCTTGACAAAGTGCCAAATCCTTGACTTCTAAAAACCTAATAGAGGTGAAGCAGTGCAAATTTGAGGCTTGGTTGGAATCATAACTACCATCTGGGTGTTTAGGTCCATGAGAGTAATGTGTGATCCACCATTCAAGAAATGATGAGTGCTAGCTAGGGTGAGGGTGAGGAAAGGATGTCCAAGAAGCATTTCATAGGAGGTGTTCTCAACAACTTGGACTTGGAGATAGAATGTGCAGTTGCCAATTGACACACAGAGGTTAGGTAGGAGACCAATCATTGCCTTGCAAGATGAATTGGCTGACTCCATCATCATAATCTTGTCTGACCTCATAGGTAAATCCAATTTCTCCCAAACGTCATGTTGTAGCCCAATAATTTGTAATCCCTCATCAAGGATAGCATCCAATGTAACCTTTCCCTCAATATCCACCTCAACTGTTCAAAGATCTTTGATATGGTTTGCAACAATTGTGTCAGGAAGAAGGAAGTGGCCTGAGGAATGGATAAGTGATGATATAGGTTCTTCCACTTCCTCAACTGATGAAACTGTTGCTGAGGCTGTAGGAACTCTCTTCAATGTGACTTGGTCTTTTATGAAGCAGCAAATGTCTGGTGAAATTGTGATCAGTTCTTGTTGAGTTAGGGTGACTGTACTCCCCATCCCTTTCTTGATGACTTTCTGGACTAGTGACAAGTCTTCTATAGGAGATGTGTAGTGAAACTGAGGGGTGGATGATGAAGGTGAAGATGATGGTCCAGAGGGTTGAGATGAAGAGGATGCTGATGCTGAGGGTAGTGATGGAGTAGTAGTAGATGCCACAGGTAAGAGTTGTTGCCCTTTAGCCCCTTCCTTCATACTAACACTCAACATCCCTTTTTCCTTCACAGCATTCCTTAACTTCTTCCAAATATCTTCAGCCCTCTTTAGAGATGAAATGGCAACTGAGTCTAGGAGTCAGAGCTCTTCAAGCTCATCTGTGGTGACTTCTCCTAAGGTCTCAGAAGCATTGGAGGTGACTGGTGGCATAACCCAGGTGTATTGATGAGCATCTGGGGAAGGGGTAGCTTCAACAATGTTTGATGTGATGGGAGGTGTATTTTGAGCTTTATAATAATTATCCAACCTCTCCTTGATATTTCTCCCAGGTGTGAGCTTGGATGTGACAACAGTACCATCTGGGAGAGCAATACAACAGTCCTCATTGTGCTTGCACAGCCCTCAGGTGATATAGTTTTCAGCCTCAGAACATCAGTGATGGAAGTGGTTGGGGTCTGAGCAAAATGTGCAATCAGTGTTCCAAGGACAAGAGGATGAGGTACTTTCCTGGGGCCCATTTCTGTGTGAACAGCTACCCAACTTCCCAGCTAACTTATCAAGAAAGACATCTGAAATGAGAAACTGCTCAAGTGACAACATGTCAAAGGTTTCATGAGCTTTCAGGGGTGGTGGAGATACTGGAAAAGAGTGTGGAGAAGGGGTAAGGAGTTGATACTGGTGGTAGGGGAGAGGAACCTGAAATCATGTACAATGGTGGACCATAGGCTGAGGGAGGGGGAGGTGTGTGACTTGGGAAGCCTCTGAGTTCACTTGCAGCTGAAGTAGTGTCAAGAAGGAATTGAGCAGCTTCAACTACCTTGTCCATGGGCCATGGTTGATAGAGGGGATGGTCAAGGTTCTTGAGATGAAGTCAAGAGGTAAGCTTGTCACAAAAACTCAGGTCAAATCCACTAAAGAAGATCATGTCCCTCTCACAACAAGATATCTCATTCCTGCCCCAAAGCCAGTCACTAATAGTCAGGAATTGACAGTAGTACTCACCAAATTGGTATCAGGAATGCATAGGGACAGTGGCCTGATGATCAGCTAGAGCTTTGAGGTTGTAGAATGTATATTTACAATCCTCTTCAGCTCTAGGGTACAGGGCCATGATGTCTCATTTGAACTGCTCCCAATCTCCTCCATTTGCACTAGGTCTTCCCTTTCACATCTTGTATTCTCTCCAGCTCAGGTATCATAACATATAGTGAATCATGTCTTGATCATTCAACTGACATGACCTGCCCAAGGTCTCAATTTCATTGAAGAAGCATTGAAGGGAAAGTGGATGACCATCAAATTTCAGAGCACTTCAATCACCTGGGCCAGGCATACTACAAGGGTTGGGGGGAGCTTGGATAACAATAGGCTGGGGTGGAGGTGGTGGTACAAGTGGTTGCAGAGTGACCATATGACCATCTGGGGTGTGCCAATTTGTAGGAATGAACTGAGGGTGAGCAGGAGTGTGAGTGCTAATGTTTGTGTCATCTCCTGACATGCCAAAGTAACAATAATGAGGATGATAGTTGTAGTGACACTGGGATAAAACTTCTGATTTGTCTCCAGAGTGAGACATGTCAAAGACTGAAAGATGGAGGCTAGGTGATGAGGATGAGGTATCTGATGGAGTGAAGGAGTAGAAAACAGTATGGGTTGAGTGGGATGGGAATGAGGATAAGATGGGATTGTTAAGGGCTAAAGAGATTTCTTCAGCAAGGTTTTGGTCTGGAATCTTGGGTTAGATGTCCCTTGCAGTGGGCTCCAAATGAAGAGGCAAGTTCAGAGGTAATAGTGAAATGTGCCAGTGTCTGTCTGGCATCAAGGTGGTTATAAATCAAAACAAGATGGAGAACAGAGGGCAAAAAGAGAGCAGAGAAAAACTGGGGATAAGTAAGTTGTATTTGTTGTACCTACTACAAGACTTTTATACTACAGTTTATGGATCATTTGTACAATAGAGAAAATGCTAGAAAACAGTCAAGAAAATAGAGAAACAAGAGGAAAGGTATGAATAATGTACTTATGATGACATTCCATTCTAAAATGTCCATTTACAAATACAGCAGCAGTGAACTTTGAATATGAGACACTAAATCAAAATGATAATCAGATGTTGGATGCCTCATGATAGCATAGTGCACTCAGAGAGTGGATCCCATCATCAAAGGGATCAAACTCCACCTTCTGAAGATGGAAGGGGATGGTGTGTGGAACATTGAAGACTTCATTCCCATGCTCCAGGAATGTTAGAGTGTTGAGGTGGCAAATCAGCAGTGATTTCATATGGGAGGAGGAGTAAGGATAGTGTCTTGCAATGCCAGCCAAGCTCTGATCTCCACACTTAGACATTCCATGTATATAATCCCAGTTAATGCATAATGATGAGGTATATTTTCTTTATATTACTTACTATTTTGTTTTGTACTATGGCCATACTTTGGCCATCCTATAGGGAATCCACTGAAACAATACCTAACTAGGCTGTAGGAATGGGCCTGTTACTACTGCCTAATTAGGCCCATTTTGTGGGAGCTATAGGTGTGTTAGCATTTGATGAAGTTCTGTTAAAACTTCAGATCAATGTCTACTTATATACAGTAGAGCAGTGGTGTGCCAGCCAGTGACTCTGTGATCAAAGTTGGTTGACTTGGCAACAGTGGTCAGCTTGCCTTAATGGGCTTGATCATACTGGATTGAGGGTTGAGCAGCATAACAATAACATTGGTAAATTGTTAGTTCAACTAAAAACATGTACTACCTGCCTAGAATCAATACAAAAAGTCAACTGAGCACCACACTTTCTACTATATCATCAATTTCAAAGCTGGCATCAGTATCTCTGGCTGCATCCAGTTCCAACAATTCATATGCTCCGAGCTTCTCCTTGAGACTGCTGAGGGCACTAGCTTTGAGGACTGCTGCCCATGTTGGAGAGCTGGCATCAAATAAATCCTGAATTGTGATTGGACCCTCTGCTGCACTGTCTTGAGAGGACAAGATGGGATATTCATCAGGCCCACCCTCATTGACATCAGTCAAAGTTATGAGATTGGAAGTGAGCACCCCCAGGACAGCAGTAGGGGATTGGTGAAGGTGCACAGAAGCAGAGGTATCACTTGCCCCTGCATCTAGTGTCCCAGGAGGAGATTCCACTGAACTATCTCCTGACTGCACATCAACAAATGCAACATCAGGCTTTGAACTATTTCCAAAGGCCCAATTCTGGAGGTGTGATCAAGATTTATTCCAGACAGCTTCATTTTGCACCTCCATCTTGAGTTTTGTGAGCTCAAGAAGCTATTCATTTGATAGGGAACTATAGAGTTTTGTGAGGATGAGACCAAAGGTACTGAAGAGCTGTTCACATGATGCTGAGTTTGTGCATATTGAAAGGACATGCAGTGCAAGCTGACAAAGTCCTTCTGGTGGCTGTCCAGAAATCATGATACTCTGCAATGTTGCAATTGGGTCAGGGATATTTGTCTGAAGATGTCATGTTAGAGTTTACTCCTGGAAAAAGTTAAGTCCTATAGTCCTAACATATCTTTTCATCATTTTGGCCATGATGAAATTTACAGCCCTGACCTGGACCAATGAGTCAGAATTTATCAATGCCATTCAGATAGTTGTGTGTTTTGTCATATAATGACTCAGGTGCCTCCTCTTCAAAAAAGCACACCCAAAGTCTCATGAAAAGGTCATGTACTGCAGCTAGACAGAACCACATCAGACTCTTTCAGAATGGTTTGAGTTTTAGGAATTGGTTTAGTATCACTGTTGCAATAAAGACATCTTGGTCAGATTTTGCCCAGTGACATTTGATGCTCTTGATGATGGCCATCTTGGCCTCAGCATCCTCAGCATCATTCAGCTTGGAGTATTCCATCACAAGCCACCCAAATGTAAGGAGTACTTCATCTAGCTGGCAGAAATCTGTCTGTGTAATGTTTGTGGCAATTGCAAGGGGCTCGAGGTGCACCTTGATTCTAATACTTATTCAGTATGAATTACACTGATATTTTCAGTTCTCATACTTACTGGGTGAGAGAATGCCAAAACAATGAATTATCAATGAGGTGGATTGCTTCATTGGCCCTTGCATGTGTTTGTTCATTTCAGATAGCAAATAGCTGTTCAGCTGGTGGCAAGTATGAGTCCTCAATCTTGATGGTTATGAGGATCCTATGCAGCTTGAGCAAATGTTTATATGCAAGGAAAAATGCCAACCACTGGGTTAGAACTGGTTGTATAACAGAAAGTGGCCATTGGTTCATCAATTGGCATTTTTGCTGAACTATACCTAAAATTGCTGTCCTTCCATGAAGCCAGGTAATGAGATTATTTGCTTTCCCAGCATAAAGGAGGAAATTGGCTTGGGTCTTCTTGAGATAATCACCAACAATAAGGTTAATCTGCCCAACATGTCAGTGAATTAGATATCTATGAGAAGTTCTGGATATTCATGCCTGATGGGCATAGCAATCAGGAACCACAAGTTTTGGATACTTTTGCCAGAGTAACTTTTGTGCCTTCCAAGACTCTCCAGATGCATCTGTTGTAAAAGCAATGACATTGAGTTTCCATTTCTTGTTGACTTTATCAATGACTTTGAGCATCATTTGAAGGAGATTCTCAGCAGTCTTTTGGTCTGTAGTTGTGTCTTTCACATCAACTGTATAGACCTACAATTGGGATCTAAGTTATTATATCAGGACTAAGGTGCCTATATCAATGGACTCACCTTATCTTGTACAGTAAGCATGAATGCAACAAAGTGGTGGTGATTTCCACCAGTCCATCCATCACACTGAAGTGAGGCACTGATGTTTGGATGTCCTTGGAGCTCACTGATTGTCTTGTCTTCAATTTGTTTCACAATTTTTGGAAGAATGCGTTGTGAGAGAGTCTTCCAAGATGGGAGTTGAGCCTTTCAGAATTAAGATATTAATACAGGCAATGAACTGTGTAATTGAGTACATACCTGAGGAAGGAATGTCTGAAAGAAAAGAATAACAGCTGGGTTGTCAACCCAGGAAAGTGGGAAATCATTTGCAGCAGTGATACAAATTAGTTTCTCCTCAAAAAGGGCCTGATGTTCATCATCCCATTCCTTCCAATAGACTCCTTGACTTGGAGGCTGATTATCATGGACAAAGCTACTTTGATGAGAGAGTGTTCACCTAGATCCAGTACTCAGAGACTGGTGAAATGGTGTGGATAGGCCTGAGTCACTGGTGGCCTGTGGACTAGGCATCTGGGATGGGAATCCAGAAGAATTTGGTGTAGAGGAGAATGTTATAGGTGGAAGGTCAGAAGGGAGTGGGCTCATAGCAGGAGAATGTGAGTGCAAAACTGATAAACTTGGTATGAGGGGTGTATGACCAGGAAATGATAGAAGGGTTCCTCCCAGAGTGGAGGTATATGGATTGGCTGGCACTGGAGGAATCAATACTTGGCATGGGCATTGAATGGTAGGGTGCACTATTAGATGCTCCAACTGTGTCCAAAAGCATTGGGAGTCCCTGTTCTACACATATAGCAGTATTTCAGGACTTTGGCTGATCACAGTGTTGGCACCATTTAAGGTGATTTAACATTGTCTCCTTTCGACATTCCATTCAAATGCAATCTTGATGGTGTTTCAGAGTGTCGAACACTAATTAATTTATTATCAATGACTCAGTAGTAATGTCATATACATTTGGGACCATACATTCATTGATAATTTGATTCTTTGAACGAGGTATTGCAAGGGTACCACCCCTTATTTGATCCAACTCTGCATCTTGTATTGCATCAACCTTGTTCTTGAGGCAGGCAGTGCAGATCATCCGCATTTTGTCCTTATTCTTGTTTGCCCATGCAATTGCAGGTCGTTCAGCTTTAGGAAGGTTTTTTGAGTAGTGCTCAGTGAACTGTTGGAGGTACCACTGGTCGCTGGTGGTCGCCATGCTATTGCGGCTAACAAGGAACGGGGAGAGGGGAATGACAAATGACCAGCTCAAGTTGTCATGCGACATATGTACTTGTTTTCTCTCAAACTAAAATAGCACTTTTACCCATCGTCTGTCATTATATCTTTATACGCACAGCTATAAGCATCAGCTGAGTCGTGAACAGGTGTGCCGGCTCTTGGATCGCATCTCTCCGGTGGCCCATTACCCTGACCCCTTGATCGACTTGATCGACTTTCCCAGACTCAAGTCGTACTATATTTGGGTGAAGTCGCGACTCGGCGGATGCACCGGCGGTTCGACTTTGATCCCAGTCGCCGACTGGCACACCACTGGACTGACAGTGGACCAGCCTGCGGGTGTGCAGGCGAGGTTGTTGAGTACGGTGTTAAACGAGGTTGGATTCAGTCTGTGTCTCGATTGTTTGTACTGTATTCTAGTGAACATTCTTACTTTTATGGGCATTTATAGGCCACGAAGGCTATACGACTAGCCACTGGCGTTTATTATACGCTATAATCGTTCCATAAATCATGATGCCGCGGACCCTGAGCAATCAAATGGTTGTTACGGCGGCTAAGCCAACGAGCCAAAGCTATTACCTTCACTTGCCTTCGTACCATCGTCACAAAGCCTGCAACTGAGGATGCTCCTCCGCTTCTTCGGCTCCTTCCTTCGAAAAGCGACAACCGGGCGAGATCCAGACACGAACACTGACCATCAACCTCCTCCACGAGGTGAGAGGCTCTCAGCTTCTGTGTAATGAGTATCTGACCGCTTGTGCTCTCAGGCGGCTCCGACGTAGGCGGTGATGCATCTCACCTGTTTGCTGGAGCCCACGACTTTGTGGTCAACCAACCAACGATCATAGACAGGTCACAAACAATCAATAATATTTACGCGAGCAACACCGGTATGGCTCACTCGCCCCGAAGAAAGATGAATACAGTCGTTGATTAACGTGGCTTCAACAGTACTAGAGGTTCTCTTGTCTTTCAGCACAGTTGGAGCCATGGCGGACTCCAGCGCTCGACATCCACCTCCGCAATGCCATCCTGAGACACGCAAATCTGTGCGCCAACGACTACAAACGTGGTCCTCCGACGATCAACGTCAGTGGAAAATGGTGTGGCTGTTTGGCCCAGCTGGCACTGGGAAATCTGCTGTAGCTCAGAGCTTTGCAGAGGACTGCCAGGCGAGACACTGTCTAGGCGGTGCTTTCTTCTTCTCCAAGCTGAAAGGCTTTGATAAGCCTCTTTGCGTCATACCAACACTCGCATACCAGCTGGCGATCAATATTCCTGGATATAAAAACATCCTCACCCAAATCCTCGCCAATGATCCCGCGGTCCTCCAGATGGCCATGCACATTCAATTCAAAAAACTAATCATTGAGCCTTTCTCCATGATCAAATCTCACTATCCCTCTTGCAGTCAACGACATTATACGATCATTTTGGACGGTCTGGATGAGTGCGAAGGGGAGGACGCTCAGTGCGAGATCATCGAAATGATCAGCGAAGCCGTTCGATTGAGATGTGACCTCCCACTTGTGTGGCTCATTTGCAGCCGCTCTGAATCTCATCTCAAAATGACATTCTCGAGGGTGGACTTCAGGATCAGTTGTAGGAAGGAGGAACTGCTGATAGACCGCGAAACTCGAGGAGACGTCAATCGCTATCTACGATATGGGTTTCGGAAGATCCACACGAAATATAGAGGTGTGATCACGTCGGAAACATGGCCCGAGGAGCATATCTTCCTCAGAATCTCCAGAGCCGTATCTGGTCTCTTTGTCCTCGCTTTTTCTGCCCTCGAATACATCGGGGACCCCGAGGCAGCCAACCCGGACGCTCAGCTTGCATCACTCCTGTCATTCTTCGAGGGCGTTAGACACCTTGGGAACAACCCATTGTCGGCGTTGGATCACTTCTACACTCGAATACTCTCGGCTGTTCCTGCGCGCGTGCTCCCAGTGACAATGTGTATACTGTATCTCTGCGTCCAGCCCCGGTTACGTGAAATCCTTACTGTGAGGAATATCTGCGAATTTTTGCGCCTTGACAAGGGCACATTTCACAGCTCCTTGAAAAAATTGCATTCTGTCATCCACGTGCCGGCTCCGGCGGAGGACTCCAAGGAGAAACTGCGCTTCCATCATATGTCTTTCAGAGATTTTCTCTGGAACCACACACGATCTGGAAAATTTTCCGTTCCTGAAGACCGGATCCCCCTTGATGTCGTCAAATGTTCCCTGTACTGGTATGATGTCGCCCGTAAGTTAAGTTCAAATCACGGCGAGAGAACTTACTCATTTTCCTTGTGGAACCAAGACACTCCCGAGCATCCGGGGAGAACATGCTGTCATTTAAGTCCATACTTTTCACCATGGTCAGCATATCTCTTGGGGAACCAAGTCGACACGCTGCTTCTGCTTCAGATATGTGAGCTTGATTACAACCTTATAGCCAGGAAGGACATACTGGCTTGGAATCAGCTGAACTACACGTCGCATGCTGCGACCCTATTTGCAAACTGGGTGCATGGTTTGGTGAGCATTGTTCGTCTCTCCCGGGCCATGTTACCTCACCTACTAACAAATGGTATTTACAGGGTTCCACGGCGGTGCCTGATCTTGGTGACAGGTTCTTACGAACTCAACCCTACTACGAAGTCGATCTACAGCTGCTAGACTATCTTTGGGCTATAACCGATCCATTGGAACCGTTAGAGCCTGCAAGTTTTCCTATCGTAAGTCAATAACTCAATGGCCGCTGCCTGGCGCCTAATTGATCAATTTTTAGGATTTGGCACGTCGAGTGAAGTATCCTTTTCGAAATGAAAGTGTTTATTTCCTACTAGGCCATGGTGCGAAGTCTTGCTTGGTTTGCGTGACATCCAACGTTCGTGGATACAGTACAGAGGTTATTTTGAGCTTGGTGCATCCGACATGGTTTAGGGGCCGCTATCAGTCCTATCAGGAGGTGGATTGGGAGGAGGCGCGAAGGCGTGGTGATACGTATCAAGCTGCCTTTGGCTTGTCTGACCAAGCCATGATTGTAGAATGAGGCCCGGGTAGTATGAATATGCGCTGTTGCTTAGGGTTAGTCAAGTGATGAACAATTTTCACAAGGCAAAAAGTTCAGAGCATTATCCACATTAGTTTCAGGAAATTCTTATTAGCATCCGAAATCGGTGGGACATGAGACGCAATCCTACAATCACCCAGCGCCTTTTGGGAACTCCTCGTGTTTGAGGCCGAGACAGCGTCTGCATCGCTTACGGCAAGCAAATATGATGAGAGGCGGCAAGTAGAAAAGGTGCCCAGATCATGCTGAAATTCAAGCACCCGCCATTCACCGCAATCCTTGCTAGCTCCTCCCACCACTACCGCGGTGCTAGTCACGGCTGAGTGAGTAAACATGCTATTGGCATAGTCACTGTCTTTCCGATATGAATTGCAAGATAAAGTATTTGGGTATCAAGAATCGAAACTTAAAACCATTATAAGAGCGGAACAAAGGACCGTGGGTTCGTTGTATAACGACAAGATATTGTGGTGTCTAGAGTATGAAAAGAATGCGAAGATACACGAGTTAAACGCGTCCAAGTCCATAAAATAGCAACCGAGTCCAGCTCGGGGTCTAACATTCAACAAGCGTCCAAGAGCGAGTTCTTCGGGAACGGCCTCCCGTAGTCGCCTCTCCAAGTAGTCAAGTTGGGGTTCGAGTAAGCTTCGAGGTGACTGCAAGACGCGAGAAACAGGACGCAGGTCAACACCGTGCGTGCACATCTCATGTCAGTAAGATTGAAATGAAACAGGCATGAGAAAAGAAGGTCGCACGCACGCATTGATATACTTCTCGGTTGGGAAGTCTGGTGGATCACACCCGATATTCACGTTGTTCATAGGTTGATACACACGCACGTAATCCACGCGGAGGTGGTTCGGGAACGTAAGGTGTCCAAAGTCGACGTCGCCAAAGTTCTTGGACATGCCCAAGTTAATTATGAGGTACTGCATCGTGAACGTTAAATTAATCAGTGTCGTGTAAACGTTTGGACAGTGGACGTGAGAGAAACGGAGATAAGAGGGAGTCACATAAGATAAAGGAATGGGAACGGGAAGGAGGATGCAGCGAGAGGATATGAGGCGGGTACGTACCATAGGCTCTTGTGGCACTGGACGGGCGGAAATTTTCACTGCTGGATCGGCACCTACGCCACCGGCGTTGAGTGTCCATGAGACTTGACCATCGGATACCCATGTGATATACTTGCGATACTGAATGAATTGCAGCACCGTCTGTGAGATGAAAAACTCACTGCATCGTCGTAGCCTGCCGAGTAGCGAGTGTATCGGTGCCCATTAAGCTTGTTGACCTGACAAAAGGTGTTGTCACCGCATACCTGGTTTGTACTACCCAGACGTTTAATCGGTGTGATTAGATGAGGGAGGAGCGGAATCGCGGAGCTCACCTCGAATGCATATACGGAGTAACAGTCCTCAACGAGTTCATAGCACCGTTGATTGGTCTTTGTTACGACCGAAGTGGCTTGCTGGATGATGTTTCCGACGAAACCGTTGATTGTCGACTTGCTTGGGTCAGTTACAATCATATTTGCACTCGAATTGTCCCAGCGATATGCTTCGTTGAACGGCTACAAGAGTGTCAAACGCATGAGCATCCAATTTCTCACAAATATTCTGGGGTAGAAAAGAAACAAAACCAGAAACAAAACTACTCACCGCCCACTGCGCAGACTGAGACACCTCCCCACTCAACGGCTTCCCGCCCATCTGCGCCTCGAACATATCAATCTCAGGTGCCGCACGTCCGACATACGACCCATCTGGATGTTTTGGGCCCGGATGATCCTCACCATCACACGTACACCGCGACAACCTCTGCCCAGGCAAATACGACAACGCGCCATTGTATAGATGATCTCCGTTTACGGTGGCCGCAATTGGAAGCCCATTTATCGTCTGGTTTGGTGCTGTGCCAACGTCGCACGAATCGTACGTGTATGGCCACTACGAAAAACATCAGAGAAAATTTCAGCATTTCGGAGAGTAATGAAGCGACGGGATAATAGGGTCAGGAGGGAATAAGTGAATCAGTCAGGCAGATGAGTAAATGCGTTATGATCGGGAGGGAAGAACGGAGGAAGAGGGTGTACATACCATTCCTTCGAGAGTAGATCCATACCCTGCGCGACCGAGGTTGCCCATTGTCCAGATGGCGGGCCACATGCCGACAACATTGTTTGTTCCTGGGAGCTGTACCGCGGCCTCAAAAAGTCCACCAGTGAAACAGAATTTATTCCTAGTAAGGATTAGTGATTACGTCAAGTGCGATGGAGGGCATTTTGGTTCACCATGAGGATATGAGACCTGAAATGGTTTTAGAGGACTTAGTGCTTGGCATACGGGACGGTTAGTTCGAGGGGAGTGAGTCAGACTTACCACCTTGGAAATTCAAATCGTGGGTCTGCATCTCGGAGAAGGTGATGACGAGGGAACCGTTGGCCGTGGTAACAGCAGCGGGGTCGTACCATTCTAAGTTGTTTGTAGCCTGGAGGCCCGGTTAGACACAAAGTCCCACATCAGTCAGTTGCATTGCCTTGGAGAGAAGGCAAAAGCCTATTTCACGAAAAAAAAAGAACGGTCCCACTCACCCAGTAGTGCAGATCCGCGGCCTCCCAGTAAGGATCATCACCGGGATAGAAGGAGCGGCCATCAGTATTGAACTCGTCTGAGAAGACAAGCAGCCAGTCTGTCCCATCCCGATAAGACTGTTTCACGAAAGCCTCTTTCGGTGTGTCAAGGTCGATAAGACCAAAGTTACCCATAGAAGGAACCTAAAAAGCGCGCATAGAAGTCAAAGATGCGAGGTTTAGGTGATATCCGCCCAGTTACTGATAGATGAACGTGTGACGACAAAAATAAACCTACCTGGCCGGTAGAATTGATGCCCCCGATATTAAAGCCTGGACTAGTCGGCCAACGTGAACTCGCATACATGCCAATTGGGTATCCGATACTGAGTCCGATGGGAATGAGTGAGTGGAGCGGCAATGGCGGCGTTTAAGCTCACAAAAGAGCGAGGAAGCCTGCACTGAGCATGGCTAGACAGCCTAGGTTTGTGACCCCCCTTCGTGAAAATACCGTGAAGCGCCTGCTGTCAGAGTCATTGGGTGATTTCTCAGGGTTGTGCAACGAGTCGTCGGGCTCGACAAGGTCTGGTGATAGATCTGCACCCCACGAGCGAGGATCTGGCGACAAAGAGTACTTGATTTAATTAGTGAGCCAGAGGAAAATATTGGGAAGAGGAAGGCACACTTTGTCTGAGAGAGAGCTGTAGCGCGAACTGAAGCCAAAGGAATATGGTGAATCCCTGCCAGTCTGAAAACTTAGTGAGTTATTTTTATAGCGCGTAAGCGGAATGAAACATACCCAGCTGCTTCTTCGAAGTTCGCCAAAACTTGAGCTATGAAAAACGCTGAGCGTTGAGTCGGCGGAGAGAAAGCCTGGACGGGGAGAACTGGAGGACATGGTTGGGGTGGGTTGGGGGGAGCGGAAAGAGAAGGATATGGGAAGCTTATATTGGAGGACAAGGGATGGTTGATGGGCGTAATAGATGCCATGGCAAAGAAGCCAAAGTGGAGAAGTCGAATATCCGTTTGTGATGGTGAAAGTTTGAGGGGTGCCAAAGGCCGAGAAGCATTGTATGTGTGCTCCACATGCGCTTGATACGGGCTGCGGAACCTGCTGTAAACAAGTAATTTCAGGTAATTTCAGGTAATTTCTGAAGCCATAAGTGACCGATCAAAGTAGACGTTCTATCTTTGGAAGCGAACCCTGTGACAACGTCAGTCTTTCAGCCACCCATGCCGTCAAGCACCACTCGCATCATGCTCCTCGAAGCCCTCCCAGTAGAACTCATTGCCGACATCCTCAGCGAACTCGACCTTGACTCTCTCATCAGATGCTCTTACCTTTCGAAGCGGTTGCATCTTGTCGCATCCGATCCCGCTCTCAATCCCTGGCGTAAACCCATCCTGCGCAACCTCATGACACATAACTATGAGCCAGCACTCAAACACTTAAGTGTACGGATGACCGTGCCACGACACAACTGGGTGGAAATACTCAGCCTCGCCCGTCCATCGTTCCTTTTGTTCGAGGCCACGCTACCGAATCTGAAAGAGTCGGAATGGGAGGAGTGCTTCAAGAGAAGATTCCTCCCAAGTTGGAGAAAGTGGAAAAGGGAAGGATCCTGGAAGGAAGGCTTCCTCAAGTGCGCGTTCTTTCACGTTTGCGCTGTGACAGTCCCCAACATTTTGTCAAAACCATCTAAGGATTCTTCACCGCGTCTGGCACCGGAACACTACCTCTTGTACTGTCGACGAAGCCTGGACAAAGTACTCCTTCTCCCTGGGAACCACGTTGCCGCCTGCGCACTAATGATCTGTCACACAACTCTAGATACATTGTTCTCAACCGGAATGGTTCCGCTAATGAACTCCAGATGTCGTCACGTAGCTTCAACCCAGTTACAATCTTCAACGAGATGAAGTGTGTGCCCATCTTACCCCTTTTTATGCCAAACCCGTCTGTTCTGCCGACCTTATGCGAATGTGCAGATTAGAAAACGATCTGACCCACCTGGAGACCAGGAGAAGGGTCCGTTATCCCGCCAAATCTTGATAGTACGCATCAGGAATCGCTAACTCTATAATTTGTTATTCCGCATATAGGTAGTTCTAGAGCTCCCAGATGTCCGCATCATTGCCTTTGGTACCCTCAGTCGACCGAAGACGACGTTGAACATCAATGCGAATGCACATATACTTCTCCATCCACCTGGGATTGAGCGAGGGGAAGTCAAACGAAATACGACGCGTCGCCGACACTTTTCCAACGCTGAGGACTATATCCAAGATTATGGCGTCTATCCTTTGATGTCTGTCACATCCGTACCCAACTACTGTACGTCCCACTTTCCTCTCCACCGCCCATCAGAAAACCTGCTACCCCGCCGCCTTCCTTTCCATTTCCTCTCCCGCTCCCTCGGGACCCGACACGGACACCCTCTCATTGAATATGCCATTTTTAGTATCTCAAGAATATCAAATGACAACCAATACATATACAAAGCTTCAATACCCGATACCAGCCCCTGTCCATGCCAATTATCCGTTCTACACGCCCGGTGGAGGCGATCGAAGATGGATCGGTATGCCCGAAACCAAGGAGGGCATGTATTGGGTGGGTGGACTCATGTACGTCTATCTCGCGTCTTTCGCCACACGGAATAATTCGCTCATCCCAGAGGGCTCGATTTTGATTCTAACTTACTTGATTCATAACCCGAATACCCTGTCTCATCTGCTCGGGCCGCGGACGAATGATTCGGACATGGGCTCCGGGGATCCAACTTACGAATTCAAAAAACGTGATGCATCAATTGGAATGTAGGCTAATTGCGCAGCTTATCATTCCGTCCACTCCAGAATCGGTCTCAGACTCACTGAACAATGGTCGGCGGCAGTACGCCTCCTTCGGCTGGAATGATCTCTGGGCTATTGCACCATGGATGGAGGAGAGAATCACGAAGCGGATAGACGGACCGGGCTTGGGTAACTAGCCCTGAGCAGACACTAACTTCTTCACAGTCCATCAATGGCGCCTAAAGGAGTGACGATAGAGTTCGCGAAATTTAAAAGTTTCAAGGATTGCACCCACGAGAAACTTTGCTTTTCGGAGTAACTTGGTGTGTGTCCACGCAAGCAGGGACGTGCGGCTTGTGCAGGGGCTCTTTAGCGCTTAGCGTTTGATACAGGGTAGATATCGACGGATTTGTCTTCTTGACTGGTTTTGGAAACACGCTCAAGATAATGTTCACCAGACCAAAGGTGCTAGACGTTCTTTGAAAAGAGGTTTGGTAGGCATCTATAGGTATAATTTCTTCACTCTATCCGTCGAGCCCCTCTTTCCATCTCGGAATTGCGCTCTTCATGTATGTCATGCGAATATCATTTTTCTTAGACACATATGTACATGATCCAAGCGAGACGGATCGACTGCATTCGCTATTCACCGCGTCGACATCATATTGACGTCCGTGTCGGTCCCGTTAGCCTTTAGAGGTGATGCAAGTATTCAGAAGCGGCACAGGCTTTGGAACAATAAAGTGGGTTTTTACTGGCTGCTCTGAGCTTTCCAATAGCAGTTTCAGTATCTGCATAACTGAATAAATATTTGCGTCTCGGAAGTATAGCTTTTTGTGGTAGAGCGAGTTTTTGTTTGGTAGGCTCCACCGGATAAACTTGGAAAAGTCAGCAAGTATGTGGGCGATCGCAAGGCACTGTTTGTACCAGTGTATGTCCTTACCAAGAGGGGTTTTTGGGGTGAAGATGTCATCGAGGTCGGTTAGTACATATGAGAGGGCGGCTTGGTGAAGTGTGTGTTCTGCCGAAAATTACAGAAAGATGTATCAGAAGTCTGACTGTGACAATGGTAGTGGTTTGACGAGTCGAAGTTCCGATGCTTTGTCTGCTGCAGGAGGGGCGCGATAGCCCTAGGCTCTGATTTCGAAAATGGAAGGTTATACAGTTGGGCTACGTCACCATATCCGGGACTGAGGTCTTGAGGTATGTTCGACTAAGAAATTTCCTACCTCATCTTAGGACAATGGGTTCTTTCCAAATTTCTGGATTGGCGCAACTTGGTGAATTGTGCGTGCTCAGTACATTCCGGTCTCTCGAATCGAACGACACAATTAAATTCTTGGGAACCAAAGATCTCCGCAACACCGCGGAAAGAGAAGTTTCATTGTCGACGAAACGCAAAAAGAGCTGGTATTTTGAGCTTTATTCAATGTAAACCCCGCAGATCGAGGGTCCATGTAACAATGCTCCGCCCACTAGCACGTATCACCTGTTTTGTCTTTTTTGCTCGTGAGAGTGTGTCATAGAAGAGTACTTAGCGAAGGTTTGATCTTGGGGACCTGCGATATCGGGTTTTCTATTTTGGGAAAGGAATATCCCGCGACGGTGCGGAGGGGCGGACAGGGGGGGATGTGGAGATGAGGATGGTGAAATTGTGAGACAATAAGGATCGGGGGTTTGTGTTTACTTCGAGTATGTGCGTCATGCGTCGGTCTCGGACGCTCTCTCGCTAGTGCGGTATGACTCTCGTAAGTTTAGGGTTGCAAGCACTGGAGGAGCGTCGGCATCCCGCTTCCATGTGCTACAGTAGATGTTAGCGTGGTGCTGAGATGCCTGAGACCCCCCGCTCTTGGTGAAGTGGCGCTGTGTTTATGAGGAGATCTGTTGTAGACACATGGGAGGGGCGAACGGGTAAGCAAGGGCACGGGAAAGCGGAAAGTCTAACAATAACAGTGCGCCCCCCCTCCAAACTGGAAATACGAACCTAAGTCATTTCCGAATTGGGCACGGTGTCTGCAGGTCTCGGAAGGATTGATTGGGTGAAATGTAGATTCGCGATTTAAATTCACTCGGTGGGTACTGGACGATCGGGAGTGGATATCTGGGTAGCTCGAGATGTGAAGCACGGAGCAGTATGGGGGGACGAGGGACCCGGATGGTAAGGATAAAAAGGTCGGGAGGTCGAAGGATAAGTCTCGGGATCCCTCTATTCGTTTTTGGCCCCTCTGTGATACCCTTCTCGATACCGTCGCCGTTCCGCTCCTGTCCTACCTGGCTCGAGAACCTCTACTATCTCTCCCCATCCCCTCCTCCCGGATTTCAGGTGCACCTTGTGTCTTGCGACCTGAATCGTTGCGTCACCTCTCACCAGTTCAAGATACCCCTACCGAGTCTTCGTGTTCCCCCTAGCCCCTCACCGCTCGCCTCTAGAGTTAAGACTCTAAGACTCGTGGACGTACTCCCGCTCCTCTGCCCTCTCCTATCCGAGACAGTATTCTGAATCTATCCCGTCTCCTCGCCCTCGTCTCCTGTTCTCTTATCTTCTCTCTCACTGCATCTGCGCTTTATCACTCTCCATCCAGAGCTCATAGTCTCGTCGACTCGAGAACAGTGTCATTTTGAATATTGAACACCTTTTCTGTTTTGGAACTTTGGTTGATTGGGAATCTCGTTATATTTTACCGTCTTTATTTCGTGAAAATGTCTATCGGCAAGGTGAGCTGTTTTTCTGATTCGGTGTCCGTGCAGGTGTGCTTGGGACCCTGACCGTATGTGATCGCGAATTGGGGTTCTTTTTTTTGATGCCATATGTGTTGTGGACGCGCGCTTATGTGTTACGTGATGACTAGGTTTATCCCTGTGACTTGTGCACGAAGACGTTCAGCAGGAATGGCGATCTTACAAGGCACAAGGCTATCCATTCTGGAGAAAAGTATGCGTTTGCCTTCATTCGTTGTGGGCGAGTTGCTGATCGCGTCGGCGTTGGTGTAGGAATCATGTATGCAATATCTGTGGGATGCGTTTTGCCCAGTATTCGGGTTTGAAGACGCATCGGAACACACAGTATGTACCCCTTGTCGTGTTCGAATAAGCGACGAGATGCTGATGTTCATGGATTCCACTTTCGCGATGCAGTACGGGCGAGAAACCGCACGAGTGTACATTCTGCGGCAAGGCATTCGGTGATCCGTCTTCCTGCACACGACACGAGAAAGAGAAACATTGTGGTAAACCATTCCAATGTCATTGGTGTGGCTCGAGGTGAGTCTTGTCTCTGTTTCATATCCATGACAATCCATTCCGGGGTTCTAACCATCCGGGATTAGCATCGTCCGCCGTTCGTCTTTCGCGGGCCACCTCCGGAACAAGCACCCACACATCCGACACCTCGTGACGAAGGAATTCCTCGATGCAATTGAGGGCCCACGTCTCAGGCCCCGGAACAAGCGCAGAAGTAGGACTCGCAGTGCAACTATGCCTGTTACGTCTGATCCTCGTGGGTTGACTGGGGTCGTGGCTGATATGGCCGGGTTTTATGGTCGTGGTCTTCCCCGGCGTGCTGCCACGGTTGATGATGAGATTGTGGCATTAGCACCACCTAAGTTTGCGCCTGCTACGGAAATGGGTGTCGGGGAGGTTGAGAAGATTGGCGTCGTGGATAGAAAACCCGAGCTGGAGCACGCCAAGGGGAGTGCCGATGGTATGCTAGTTCTGCCGAGGTGGTTAAAATTGACGCTGACGAGTCGATGTAGCGCTCTGGCCTGCATTCGAAGTCCCGGATCTTGGCAGCTCGTACACTGACCACGCGTCTGTGTCTTACCAGCCCGTTCCGCAATACACGCAGTCGCCAACTGTGTACCAGCAGGGGTTCGATGCCTTCAACTACAATTATGGGTTACCGACGTATGGTGGTCCGCCGCAATATGACGTGGTGGATGTGGATGGTAGCACAGGTGGCTACGATGCGCGGTCTGTGTCGTCCAGCCCAGTGCCTGTTACTCCGACGGATGTCAAGCTACCGCCAGCGTATGTGGAACCATCGAAGGTTAATCCGTATGAATATTCGTTGTACGGTGCAGAGGAGCTGCCCGGAACACAGTATGCTGCTCCGCCTTTGTATTCGTATTTTTCGGAGCAGCAGCAGCAGCAGGGCCTGCTATATCTCGGACTCTGATTTCGACTTTCGATTTCGTCTTCGTTCTATGATTTTTGTTCTTTTCGTTTCCTATGTTGGTTTTCAACCGTGGTTTCTTCTTTGGCTAGCTTGGTTCTTTCGCTCATTGAGTATGTCGACCTCATGTAAAAGTACGATAAGGAATTAAAGCATGCAGGGAGTGCGATGATTGGACGGGTGATCGAAGTAAAATGATGTTGATGAATTTTCCACACTCCCCAACATACCCCACTCTTCCACCACACCGCCCTGTCCTTCTTGTCACTCTCCCCGCCCTCCTCCCTCCGTCTCTTCCCAGTCCTGGTCCGTTCACGCAGGCTGGCTGCAACGATGATGCTCGCATCGCCACTCCTTCCCTCTGCACCATTCTCCCCAAAAGTATCTTCATCCCCCGATGACCCGCTCTCATTCCGTCCCGCGCGAGATGTCGAGGCTTTCAATAATCTCCTCCCTCCGCCCATCGAGTTTGTCGAGGGCTCTTCATCAGGGGCCCTCGCAGTCCCAGAGGGCAAGTATCAGCCTATCAATGTCTCTCCTAAACTCTCCACCAAAGATGTGCGTTCCATTTCGCCTTTTCCTAGGACCACCTCCCTCATTTGGTTATACCATGTCGTACTCTTATTATACAGAGACCAGATGGATCTTCTCTCCGGCCCTCATCCTCCCCTGCTACCCCTACCGCTCCTACGACGGCTGTATCAACTTCTTCATCAACACCCTCGGGCGCTAAAAATGCTGTTGCACAATCAACGCTGGCCGTTGGTATCGATCTGTCCTGGCCCGAGACATGCGATCATGCCTCTGGTTTGTACAACACCGGCAACACTTGTTTCTTGAACAGTGCGTTGCAGTGTTTATTGCATACGCCTCCTCTGTTACGCGTCGTTATTGCACATGTGAAGGACAAATGTATGCGGTAACTGTTGAATTTCTTTCGCGTTTCTTGTGCTTATACTCGTGTAGGTCGAGCAGGGGACAAGTTTTGTATGGTTTGTGCGTTTCGACAGGTTACTGTCCAGGCACACAAGTCGTCTTCGCCTTTTGCACCTCATCCTGTTTCGAGTAGGCTGCAGAGTATGTCGTCACTCTCCGACCCACCTCTCGTCAAGGTATCTCATATTCCTTGACAGCCATCGCCAAACATATGCGGAGAGGTCGTCAGGAAGACTCGCACGAATTCCTTCGTTACGCCATCGACGCCATGCAAAAGGCATGCCTCAGCGGTGCTTCTCCGTACGTCCCACTCTCGCCATGTTTTCTGTATTTGACCTTTCTATTCAGGAAAATCGAGGCAAAACTCGCGGAAGCGACGTGGGTCCATAAGATCTTTGGTGGCAAGCTGAGGTCCCGCGTTAGCTGCCAAAACTGTGGGCACAACAGCGACACCTTTGACAGAATCCTCGATCTCAGCCTTGACATCATCAAAGCCGACTCACTAAAGGAAGCTCTCAAGTCCTTCATCTCTCCGGACTACCTTAAAGGTGCCGACAAGTACAAATGCGAAAAGTGGGTTTAGCTTTGGCTTTTTTAGGTGCCTAGTCTAGATTTTGATTACATTTGTCCAACAGATGCAAAAAACACGTCAACGCCGAAAAGAGGTTCACAATTCACGAAGCTCCAACCGTGCTCACAGTCCACCTCAAGCGCTTCTCCCCACTCGGCCGCAAAATCGGTCATCACGTCATCTACGACGAAACTCTCAACCTCCAACCCTACATGTCCAAAGACCAATTCGGACCCACGTACTCACTTTACGGCATAATATGCCACGCGGGTGGAGGGCCCAATTCAGGGCATTATTATGCGTTTGTGAAGAGTCGGACGGGGCGGTGGTACGAGATGAATGATGAGATGGTGTCGCCTATAAGTGGGCCGCCTGTGAATAAGAAAATGGCGTATATCTTGTTTTATTTGAGGAATAAGGGGCAGGGGCTACAGGCTGCGTTGAAGAGTGGTGTTAGTGGTGTGCAAAAGGAGAAGGAGAAGGAGAAGGAGAAGGATGGGGAGAGGATAGGGTTGGTTGCGGGGATGAAAAAGAAGAGAGAGAGGGAGGAGGATGGGGGTGGAGATGAGGAGGATGTTGGTGAGAAGGTTGAGGCTTCGGCTTCTTCTCCTTTGAGATCCTCTGGACCGCTCCTTCCATCGCCTGTTGACCGATCGTGCGGATCACCGACTAAGAGAGTCAAATTCGACCACGATGTCGCGGGAAAGAGTGACCCTCAGGCGGAAAAAATCAAGCAGAAGATTTTGGCTGCGAAAGATGCAAAGGAGGTAAAGGCGAAGAAGGCGTTGGCAGTGTTGGAAGGATACGACTCTAGTGATTCGAGTAACAGCGACGAACACGACCAAGAGGAAGACAAGGGTGTAGATACGGTGGAGAAGGATCTTGGGGATAGGGACAAAGGCAAGGGGAAGGGTAAAGGGAAAGCGGTGGCGGAAAGTGATGGAGACGGTGAAGATGATCGTGATGGAGGAAAACCAGCATCATCGTCTGTGAAGCGATCTTCGCCTACCCGTCAATCCACTAAACATGTGCCTTCATCGCCGATCTCGAGCAACAACTTTTATGGTCCCAGTTCAAGCAGGAGTCATCCCAATGGGGCGACATCATCTCACTCGAAACGCCCTTCCGACGACTCGTCTGATGATGAACCGAGCCGTACTAGGAGTCCTCACAAACACAAGGATCACTACCGCCATCATAACAAGAGACAAAGGGGGTCTGAAAAGGCAAAGATGCGTATGTCGATGGAGTCTGGGAGTCGGAGTTCAGGTCAGAGTAAGGGGTACGTGAACCCGTTCAGTCGGATTGGATCAGAGAATAGTGCATCGTCGAGGAGTGGCGGCACTGGTGGGAGAATGAATACATATGGAAGGAGGAGGCATTGGAGGCCTAGAGCATTGTAGAGCAGGGGCACCTCGATCACGGTGTAGCATAGAGCGATTCACTGACATTTTGCTTTTCTTTCGCCAGTGCAAGTGTATGTCTGGGGGTAATACTTGGAGTGACTCTGTACATTCTCCTTGCTATATTGTGGGGTGGACAAGTGGAAGACAACTTAGAAATAAATGAGCGTGTGTACCTATACTACATATGACAACCCTTGTCAAACCAGGTAAAGCACAAGCGACCTAAAGTTTTGCCTTGAGGTTCTCAACATTCACACCCTCGGCCTCCCCCTCCTTCCCCTCTTGCCACCACACGACGGTAACGGTAACATCATCCCTAAACCTCCTCGAATAGGGTGCTGGGATACTCAACAACCTCCTTAGTGCAGTCTCATCTCCACCACCAAACGCATTCCGAATTAAATGTGCGCTCAAATTTTCGTCCTTGAATGCCCAACTACCCTCCTGCGCAGCTTGTTTCTTGCGCTGGACGACTGATGCGGATTTGCCATCGATCCCAGACGAAGAACCAGTGGTAACAGGGACGAGAGAGGGGAGTTCAGATTTGGGTATTGCGCCTTTGAGACCGGATAGGTGACCTGCGACGAGGGAGACGACTTCGTCGTTGGAAAGTTGGTCCCAGAGGCCATCGGTTGCGAGGACAAGGAAGCGGATGGGGTTTTGGGTTTGGGTTGATGAGGGTGATGAGCTGGGGGAGTCGGAACTGGAGTCGGAGTCGTCGAAGGTGAATTTGCGGTGGGTTACGACGGGGCGGGCGGTTACGTATGGTGGGGTTTTGAAGAGGGAGGGGGGCGGACGGAGAGGTTTGCCGTTGCCTACCATGAATGCTTGGCTGAGACTGAGGGAGAGCCGATCAGACGAAGGAATGGAGATGTGAGATAGGAGTGGACTCACGTTTCCTGAATCGGACGGGGCCATTTGTATCGTGCGTCACCGAATGCGCGAGTTGGCTCCAGGCCACCGAGGACGCGACCTTCGCGAATCACGTAGTCGGCTTCATCTTTCGGATGCTCTGAGCGCATTCTGGTGGAATGACGTGATGAGATTTGAACGTAAGTTGAAATGAACGGGGGAAAAGGCGCTTACCGTTCAGCCTCATTGGGATTCCTTCCTGTCTGATCCTCTGATAACACTTCAATCCTCCATTGACCCTTTCCATCCTCTGTGGGCTCCCAAACACCGGCGACTGCTCGACTGTCACCTGTACATGCAACGTATAAATCGCGATGCGCCGTGTCAAAAATAGCCATGATAGCGCAACTGCCGGAGACGGCGGGAAGCATCGACGTAAGTGCGAGCGGGTGTTGACTGAGGTCTGGGATGGCCTTGTCCTTTTTGGACTCTTCATCCAAGCTATTTGCGAGGATGCGAAGGGGAGCGTTGATGAGTTCGTGGTCGAGTCGGGCAAAGGCTTCGGCGATAGCGTGTGAGACGCGTTTAGGGTCTGCATCAAGCGGTCCTTGGTGGGATGGAGTTAATGGGACGGCAGTTTTGGGGCCCCAGATGAGGTTCTTTGCGCTAGAGAGGATGCCCGAGGTAGATTTAGTCTCTGCGGAAGGATTGGAGACGAGGGAGAAGAGTTCGAGTGCGACAGCTTTAATGAGGATCTTGGAGAGGAGCTGGGATGTATGTGTGCCGCTATGTCCGTCCATTACCGCGAAGAAGAGGTAGTCACCGGGTGCAGATGGGTCGGTCTCATCTCGTTGGACGACCTGAGTGGCATTGGCGTCCTCTATTGGGTCGTTGGAAGGCAGGAAGGCAGTGGTATAGTTCCATTTGGTTCCCCCTGGACTTGTGTGGGATTTGGAAGTGGCGTTTTGGTTGATACGTTCTTCAAGGGTTTTGAGAGGAAGAATGGTGACGGTACGTGTGCTCATTTCTGGCTTGCCGTCGGACCCCTTGACACGGACTGGGAGTTCAAAGGTCGGGTGGGCTGAGTATGCCCTGTATGCGTAGTAGGCGGGGACTCCGACAGCAACGGTGGCGGCGACTGGCTTCCATGCGCGTCGCAGCATTGCTTGCGACGAGTGAAGCTCTGAGGGGCATAATTGGAAATATGACTGGTGTGCACGTGATGTATCTGTTGACTAGTATTTGTGTCAGAATGATTTGATCTTTGTTTGAATGGGCGTCAACGGGATGCCCAGCAGGCTCAGCCGCCCTCCCCGTCCACATATAGTGTCAGTCCTGGCCTTCCGCTCTTTCTCCAGTACCATCACCTGTAAGAGACCAGCATGACCGAAGAGCTCCAAGTCCCCTCCCAGCGGAAGGCCAAGTCTTTGCTCGAGACCCATCAAGACGCAAACGTTCTCATTAGAGCTTTGAATGAGTTCGCTGCAAGTCAACAGAAGCCTGTGAGTCAGGGATATGATGTCTGATCTCAAGTGTTCATCCTCAAGTCGCGCTTCAATGCGTCTTTTCTTCTAAAGTCAATCACACCCGAGCCCCCAGAAGAACCTTCCCAAGACCCGATCCCAGATGCGAACTCCAGTACCAGTACCAACGATACAAAACCCAAGTCAAAGAACACCGTGAAAGGGTCTGGCATCCCACTTCCGCGTACGCGTCGGAAACCAGTTCACTCAGAACAACCCTCCGTCTCAAAACTAACAGAACTGGGTATCAAAGTCCGGGACTTTGCATATGAGAGCACTCTCCCTCCCGTACCCACTGTCTATCTACAGCCACGCCAAATCCAGCCATCTGTGCCTAAGGATGTGAATGACCCCAACGATCCACATTATGTTCTAGAAGAAGAACGCAAGAAGAAAGTGTACACCTTTGAATCCACCAGAAAAATCGAGAGAACACCAACGGAGCCTGTGCTGGAGAGTGACTTGCTGCCTCCCCCTCGCCGCACGTTCCCGAAAATTAAGCGCACTGACGCGCAGCTTGATCTTGGTTCGCAGTCCCAATCTCAGCAACAATCTCAATCCCACTCACCCGTGTCGCATGTACAACCATACAACATCACCAACACACCATCTGGGTCGCAACCTGTCCCGGGCCTCACGACCGACTCGCAACAAACAGAACCATGGGTTAACACACCCATTGTCACACCTAATGGCTCCCTTCAATGGTCAAATGAACCCAAAGTGGCGGATACAAGCACTGTCCCAGCATCCCAACTGGATTCTGACTCACAGGCGCCTCCTGTTCCCGGGACTCTGTCATATTCTCAAATGGGGTTCTCGCAACCGGATTCGTCGCAACCTGATATGGACAATGGAACTAGAACTCCATTATCATCGAATCATCCACAGAGCCCGGCCGCGGTTCATTCGCCTGGTTTGGATGATGCGCGTCATGTGTTGTCCACAACGCGTGCTAGTCCGCTTAATCCCCATCGAGATTCAGAACGGGAACGTGGACAGACTGAGTCACGTCGACAGTCACCTTCCCCGTCTCCGCGTGCTACCCCCCTCGTCCCAACATCTCCTGTGCAGCCATCACCACCACACCAGCCAAATGACCCACCATCACCTACACGATCACCCGCACCCATACACGCATCGACGTCTTCTGCTGCACTAACAAGTACACTACCTATACCCTCTACTTCATCTACATCACGGTCCTCGTCCCCGTCCCCGCGATACAACCTCCGGAACAAACGGCGCGCAGAATCACCACCGTCTACTTCTTCCGCTCATCCTTCTACGCGACCTCGATTACCCCGCGGTGCAACCATACCGAGCATATCAGTTACCCGGGCAGGAGCGAAACCGCTAGCGACGGTGTCCGCTAAATCCACGCATGCGCAGAATAAAGCATCACCGTCAGTAATTTCTACTGGACGGACGTTAAAACGGACGAGGGCTGCTACTGTTTCTGGGGCTACGAGTGCGAATAGTGGTGTAGTGGAGGAGGGAGAGCTGAGGAGGAGTAAACGACGGCACCATGCATCGTAGCTGGTCATTTTTTTGACTTGGGGCTCTTTTAGCCTTGGGTTTTCTCCTCTCCGAGTTTTTCTTCCTTCAGGCCTAGGGTGGTCTGGTTTGGTCTCGATTCAGCGGTTAAAAATGGCAATTGTAATATCATGTGCAATGTGCAATGGTTTATGTTCATATGTACTCACATTTTCCCTCGCGGACGAACATCGGATAGGATGGACGAGGGTGTATCAGTCTCCACACGATTTGGGGTATACTAACACTGTATGCATAAGCTGTCGATAGAACCTTCGTAACTTTCGTATTCTTATTTATTTAATTCTTCTTTTCCTTCTCTCTCTCTCTCTCGCTCCTTCTCGCCAATGAATAGAATGTGAATGTTTTTCTATACCTTGAAGGTGTTGAGTTTGAAGACCTTGGATGAGCTCAAGACGTTTGATGGGGAACTTGGAGTTTGTTACGGCACCAGCAGATGTGGCAGTTAAGCCTGATGATGTACTAAATAAACCTAGTCTGTAATGTAGGGGTCCCGCTGCGAACACCTACACATGAAGTTCTACGCTGCGCAGAAGCACCGAACTTTCATCGATGTATCCGCGCATGTGATGTGTTATGGAACACGGTAGCCCAGAAGCAAGCAGGCGTGAAGTATTTAAGTTCTCCCCTTCCTCGATATTGCTCATTCTGTCCTTGCCAAGGCGTTTGTAACATGTCTTTTCCTCCAGGCACTTTTTATGTATATGTTATACAGAATCCCACTAGCTTCCCTTATGGACACGTAAGTGCATTTGCCCTCAAATTGCACGATAGTAAACTTGTCTCTCGTGACCACAGACTCCATCCTTCTCCGCACTTGTAGCATTCCCATCACGTACGGCAGCTGATGAGTTCTGGCGTGCTGTACAAGAGTCGCCGGATAACAATCCCCAGGACCCGGAGGCCTGTAGACGCTACAATGCGCAATACATACGCATTCCTGTTCCATGGCTTCAACTGCGTTTGACAGGATGGAATGTGCCATGTTTTGTTCAGCTCTTAGGCAATGGTGCTTCTGGGCTCGTCGCGCCGCCTCAACCACAGCCAGATAACGTTAATGGGCGAGGGTAAATATTCACGGGTCATTGATTCGCCTGCTAATACCTTTCATTTTAAGGTTTTATATCCGCTCCGTTGCACGACCAAACTTGTACTGGCATTTTAATCCAACGCGTATGGGAGTATCAGTGTCGAGCACACATCAAACCCGGTTCGTTACCCGAAGAGCGACACCACTGCCATTTGAATGCCGCCCAGAGGAGGATATTCTCATTGGCAGCGATGACATCAACGTTTTCCTCGACGTGACTGGCAGTGAACAGGGAAACACAGGACAAATGATTGTACGGGGATGTCACAACGAGTTGGTTCCGGAATCTTGGATGGCTGAGATTAGTGCAGAAGCCCGAGTTTTCAAGTTTAGTTGGTTCAGTGGTGGATTTGCTGCGCGTCTATCTGTGGGAACAATGTTGTATGGTCCAATCTATGCGACTTCCGAACAGATGAACGGAGAACGATGGGAATTTGTAGAATAAAGCACCACGGTTCCTATACGTGACAAGTCGATGTCAGGTTGTATGTTGACCTTCCAGTTCAGCAATGAAAGTAGCGCACCCAGGTGCTGTTGCTCTGGCAAAGGAGAAAGCTGACTAAAGGTCTCCATTATTGTTATTTATCGTAACATTGTATAAAAGTCGGCCCCGGTAGTCGATATTTGGCTTTGCTTGGGGAAGAGCCTTGTGCAAGCATAGGCAAACAGGAACGATTGGAACTGAATTTCGTTCCATCTTTCATTTTGAAGGATCGACACGATGTATTATGACCTTAACGTTTCCGTGCCTCAACCACCTACCGCCCAAGGTAACAGGAAAGGAAAAGCAAAACAGGATGAAACCTTCACACCTTCACAACTGGAGGACATTGAGACGCGCGTCGATCTTCTCGTCCATTGTGCGCCCCGGATTTCCATTTCCTCTAATCAATCTGACTAACTTTAGTAGGATATACCGTTGTTGGGCTCGCGCATACGGTCCATAAACGCGTTGAAAAAACTCACATCAACGTCCTGGAGAATCTACTCCCTTTACTCCGAAAGCGAGACGGCGTTCTCTACCTCAAAAGGCTAAATATCATCTTGGGTGAGGATAGCGAAAAGGGCTTTGGCTTGGTGCGACCCATCCCTACTTCTTGTGCTTATCCTTTCACTGATCTTTCAAAGATTAATGCCAGCATACCATTATTCGACACATACGATATCATCGCGCTTGTCCCAACAACACACGCTACGTTCTCTCTCGCCTGCTTGACGCATAGCCAACCCTCCCCCCTCACGGCTCATGTCATCGCATTGCCCCTTACGCTTCCTCGTCTCCCATTCCACATGAAGCATACTCTCGTTCGGACAGCGATAAAGAACGGGTCGGTCTTTGAAATCAACTACGTTGGTGCTGTTGGAGGAGAGCAAGACGCCGTGATGATGGAGGCTGGAGTTGCGGAAACGGGAGCATCTGCGAAGCGGAACTGGTGGGCTGCTGCCCGAGAGCTTGTGAGGGTAACAAAGGGAAAGGGCCTTTTGTTAAGTGGCGGTGTTGCTTTGAATGGTGATCTACGTGCCCCGAGGGATATTGGTAATTTGTATGTCGATTTCACATGGACTTTTGACCTATATCTCAACCAGTTTATTACAGAGTAACCATGCTCGGTTTGCCGCAAGACGCTGCTCATGCCATGTCGACAACAAACGCCAAGTCATTGGTCCTTCGTGCACGTGAGTAGTCCGCTATGCCTTGACTTGAACTACTGACATTTCATCTTTTATGGATAGAAACACGAAGGACGTACCGGGCCGTCTTTTCCGAGCCTAGGCTTGTGGTTCCTGGTGGAACCCCGGTACCTACGACCGAGAAGCCTGTCACCCAGGAACCGGCCACCACCACAGAACCTGCACCTTCAGCATCTTCAAAGAAACGTGCCCGAGACGACGCGAATCCAGGCCCGAGTCCAAACAAAAACGACCAGGTTGTGAATAACGATGCTATCGATAAGCAAGGGGCTTCGCGCAAGAAGAAACGGAAGAAGTTGCAAGACCGTAATCCGAACCCTACTTCATAAAGCAGACCTCCCCACTTTTCTGTTTCATTCAAAATACATTTACACATTATCATATTCCTACCTTGCATCTAAAATGACTAGTTCTCGTTATGTTTCCGGTCTGGAGAGAACGTACGGTGCGTTTTCATTAAGCTTATTAACATCCACGTTCGGCTGGGGAAGAGCTGCTTACTTCTGATTATCCGGAACCGCACCCCTCAAGAATGTCGTCCAACACTAACCTTGACGACCATTGTTGGCAAGAACTGGTTATACATGAGACAGAATCTCGGGACGACGTATATCGTTTCCTCCGCGACTGGCTCCAACGGTATTCATCAAACGACTGTCCCACCGACGCAAGACAGCTGCGCGATTGTGAGTGGGTGGCTCTAGGACCCGAGAACGAACAACCTACGGGTTACACCAAAAATAAATATCCAATGTGAGCAAAAAAATCGGGGAAATGAAGTTGTATACACGTTACAGTTAACCCTGACATCAAAATACATCAAAAGTATTGTAAAACACGCATACCTTTGACCAACAAGAATGCCACTTTAGAGTTTGGTCACTGGTGGTCTCTACTGTGTGGCGCTGGCTGCTAGGTCCATTTCTCGTGTCACAGGTGTCGGGGTAAATATGCTGGATGAGGGAAACCTGAAGAAGTGAACGGTGGGATAAGGACGTCTTGAGCGGCTTAACTGGGACTCAGGGGCAGCTCTTTGCTCGTGGATTTGCCTCTCTTTTTTTTTTTTTTTTAAATCAAGTGGATTTGCCTCTCCAGAAGCATAGAAAACGAAACGACCACTGGATCTGGTATCCCACCAAATTTCAGTAGAAATCCCGTAACAGCTTGTACTCGTTCGTTCTGTCCAAGCCTTCCCCCTATCTTCCTTCGCCAGTGGGGTGGGTCCTTGCTGCGTACAACGACATGGATGAAGTCACCGAAGTGGCGCTTATCCCACTTCCACACTTGCCCCATAAACACCCCACGCCTGGGCTTTTGGGTGATCCGCTTGTCACCAAAGACTGGACGAGTCCTAGAGATTTATGACTACATACTATCCTGATAAAACACATTATTCTTATGCGAGACCAGTATGCTGCTTGCCCTCTCACCAACAGTTTTCTTCCTGGAAGTCGGGATTCTGTCGGAAGAATGTCTCCCCTCAGGCAGACAAAGATGCGAGAAGAGCTTTGAGAGTCAGTTGCTGGGCATGGATAGTGATCAAATGTACATGTAATTTGTTGTGCCGTCGTGATACCTTCAACATGCATAGTTTGCAAGTTCGCTCTGCAGGCTTGAGGTGATGTTCTGGCTGTTGTCGCCTGTCTTCGATAAGCAACACACTGACAACGTATATACGGATGTACCCTAAATCTAACAGTTGATTTCGCTGGTGCTGGGTGTTGCGGTAAGCATATCAGGCCTAGGCTTCAGATTCCCATCGGTGACTTTGGTGGGAGCCCGACCGGTGATAGGAAAACCAAGTAGTGATGGTCAATCATTCCAATCCCATCCCGAGGGTATAGTATCTACCTTTAGGTGCACACATAAGAATAATGCCACCATACTTTGCGATGACAGTCTGTGAGAGACATGGATGAGCGGCGTAATTCCGGGGTAGATTGATAGTGCATCGCACAGGTTGGTGGTGGTGGTTACATTGTCTATGTGGTGCTTGCTTATCAGTATAGAAGTCAAGAAGTGAGGAACGCTTCGTCTTCTTGTTCTTCTTGTACTGATTTCGCTGGTAACTACGCCGCTATTAGGAATCGGCTGCAGGCTATCATTGAACTGGGGTTGCGCGATATGAATAGAACATCGTGGTTGAGGTTTGGGGAAGCCGGCCAGTGGGGAGGAGTATTGAGAAGGTTGGAAGGGAGCAATTTGGATCCACTGTCTAGTGGTTAGTGCGTCGTTTTTAACTTGAAGTTGGATGATACTTATCTAGTAACGAAGAGGCCGGAGGAGAGGAGTAGGAGCTCGTAGGACGCGACAGTCCACTCACTACTTGGTGAATCGTGTTCAGTACTTAGTACTCAATAATGGCGCCGCTGTACATACCACTACAATTTGGCAATCTAGAACTAAAACTCAAATGCACAAACTCGTCCGGGGGATCAGCACCTAGAATTTACGTCGAAAAGTCAAGCGGTGTATGTTAAGTCCGAAAGGAAGATACATGTGAACAAAGCGGTGATAAGCGTGAACACATGGTGGAGCCGTGGTCCCTTACACTAAGGACGCGGCTGTGAATGGCTCAAATGATTTGTGAATACGCTGCGTGGCCTATTAAACGAACATCATAGGGTGCGAACGAGCCAAACTCCAAGGACAGGCTAGCCTGAAGAGTATTTAGTACGAAAAATTTGGCGGAATACGCCTTTTACTCGGTAGGATCTTTTGTGGGCGCTCATAATGGACTGGTAAATGTGGGGATGGATGAGAAATAAACTCACATACAGTATTGAAGGCTTCCTCCGATCGGCCAGAGAGTAAAACTGGTCAAGCTGGTTCTGCGGCAATGGCATGATACTATGAGGTTGATCGGTCTAACGCAAGCCCCAGGCTTCCCAGTGCTCGGTACTACTCAGAAGATGCCTCATGTACCTTAGGAACAGGGTTTCCTCGGATCGTAAGACAGAGACGACGCCTCAGGCCTTAGATCCCACTTCTAGCTATCCCATATACAAGTAATCTGAGCTATCATAGACATGGCATACCCTAGGTGCATTCGTCGGGTCCAGGAGGCAACACCATCTATGGTTTGCAACGACAAATCGGCCCTACAGCATCTGAGAGAGAGACATGATCTCAAACGAATCTCCGACACTCAGTTAGGCAGCACCTACCTTTGGTGCAGACACTGTCTCGAAAGCCCGCGGACTCGCAAGTAGCAGTGCACTCCCACGCATTGAGGAAAGCTAATTGCGCCCGCTCGGCGGGTAATCTCCATAGCAGGAGCTGGGGCAGCAATGGTAGCAGTAGAGGAGAAGCCGACCAAAGCAAAGAAGATTTGAGTAAGTTTCATGATGTGGTTTACTGACCGGCAAGCTATAGGTCTGTACTCACCGCCTTTAGTCTTTATATGCGCCTTGAGGGAGAGACCTGATGGGTACAGGAAAGTGTGGTTGATAGTGGCACCGACAACTAGTCCAGTCAGACCGTCAATGTATACAGGCTACCACTGGTCACAGGAAACTGCCAGGAGACTAGAGGCCGTGTCGAGACGTGTCCTTTTGAGGATGACAATCGAGGCTGAGGCCTATTTTGTTCGTTGCTCATTCTGTATGTCGGAGCAACAGCGCTTTTTATCACTTGTTGAGGGACAGCCGGATAGGTGGAATGAAATCACGCAAGCGACAGGCTTGGAAACGACTTAAACATGTAGGTAGTGACGGAGGCCTGCTGAGTAAGATATTGGACTGAAATTGAACATTTTACAAGTTCGTTACAGACTAGCCTGGCCAGTGACAGCAAAACCAAGTGATGGTCAGTCACTTCAATCCTATCTCGGTGGTATAGTATCTGCCGTAAGGTGCACACATAAGAACAATGCCATCATACTTTGGGATAACAATCTGTGGGAAACAGAGATGAGTAGCGTAATTCCGGGTAGATTGATTTGCACCGCACACAGTGAGCGGTGGTGGTTGTATTGCCTATGTGGTACTTGCTTATCAGTAAAGAATTCAAGAAGTGAGGAACGCTCTGTCTTCTTGTTCCTCATGTAGTGATGTCGCTGGTAGCCACACCGTGGTTGGGAATCAAGTCCAGGATAACATTGAACTGGGGTCGCGTGATATGAATAGAACATCGTGGTTGAGGTTAAGGAAGCCTGCCAGTGGGGAGGAGTATTGAGAAGGTTGGAAGAGAGCAGTCAAGATCCGCTGTCTAGTGGTTAGTGAGTCGTTTTTAGCTTGAAGGTGAATGATAGCGATCAAGCAACGAAGAGGCCGGAGGAGAGGAGTGGGAAGGAGCTCGTAGGACGCGACAGTCCACTCACTACTTTTGCTAAATTGTGCTCAGGCTCAGGCACTCAGCACTCAGCACTCAGTGGCGTCATTGTGCTGTACCTTTGCCGATCTGGCAATCTAGAACTAAAACTCAAATGCACAAACTCGTCCATGGGATCAGCGTGATACGCGGATCCTAAAATTTACGCGAAAATGTCAAGCGAACCGTGTTTACGTGTCCTCTTGGGATTCCATGTCCTACTCCGGACGTGAGCCACCAGCCCCCGCCAGTATCCAACAGCTTTCAGCTGAGGCAGAGGGCCCGGATAGGCTCGGCCTGCTGTTGAGTGAGTCGATCTGTCGATTAGTTGTTTAATCAACAGCAGTGGACAGCCCGCGAGTCATAGCGGAATGATGGCGCGATGATATCACAATTTCGTGTGGCTCTCCGTCGGAACTGCGTACGTACGTACATTTGTGAAACGCTCAGAGTGACAGACGTCAGGGCTAAGAGGCCGATATTACACAAATTCTGTGACGAAGGATTGAATTCCTCGTTTATCAACAGATGCGGCAAGGTGCTTCGGAATGTCGTTTTGAAGCAATCGAGCTTGTATGAACCCGAGTTCCGTCATGTATAGTCGGAACTGGAAACCCTGATTTCTCTTTGCTCAGACGGAATGACAGGTGTTGAACACGACATCACCGGCAGACCAGGGATGTGGCTTCTTTTAGAACTTGATGATACATGATGTCGATGGTCGGGTGGACCCCTTCGGAAGGTGTAAACTCTCGGAAGCGAGGAAACCTCGATCAGTGGCCCAGGACCTGTCACAAGGTACGCTCGAGACCTCTTGAGTTCCCCCACGTAGATAACGGGTTTTCCAGTGGTTCTCTGAGATACACCATAAATTACACATTTTTAATCATGGACTCAAACTCAGAATTGTTGCTTTCAAAATACCATACCCTAAGTTAAAAGTGCGGGAGAGAGCAATGCGGGATATAGGTCGAGACCCATCGACATGGGGTACCAGAGGAGGCGAGACACGGCAAGACTCCTCCAAGATGTGCGGGATCGGAGCTTTCGTGAGGGAGGTGAATTACGTTAGAATTAACGCCGCTTCGGGCTTCGCATTGTTGCGCTGATACGAATCAAGCGCAGAGCCTGAGCCTGAACCGTGTCTGCTCCTGCGATGGGAGATGAGGGTTCTATTTTCGAGACCACAGATTCGACGAATTAAGCGAGTACATGACCATGAAGGGTCTGAGTAGGAAGCAACACCTTGGGAACATGAGGCAGGAATGGTTTAGCGGGTCGCACGAAATCGGGTGCGTCGTGTTCCTTCTGATACGCAATGGCCCAATGGTGTTTGGCAAGGGGGTTATCCCGTTCTGAAACGAACGACGGTTCAATGCCGGCGGTAATAACGGAGAAAAGAAAATTAAGGCAGGATCTCTGTATTTTTAGCAGAGTGAGAGCGCTGGAGGAGTGAAAATCTCGAGTGATATTGGGATATTATTAGACGGGAGAGAGAGACTTTGATTGAGTCTGGAGTGTGAGGGTGATAGGAGCCCTGCAATTCGTCTTCGCTTATCGTCTCCGCAGATAAGCCAGGGTGCGGGAATTCGGACCGTGGAAAGGACGGAACGCAGAAATGATATAAATGCACAATGATGGTCAAACGATTCATCTCACATCCCCTCCTGCATGGCAGACGCCGTCACCATCTCTCTCCTCCCCATCCCTCTCGCCCTCGTCCATATCCCTCGCTCCAGACTTCAAGCTTTATCTCATCCCGTCCTCAGACACATCCTTCATCCCTCTCCCACATTTTTCAATGTCACTGCGAACGAGATTGAGATCTCGTTGTTCGTAGACTACGAGCATGTTCAGGACTTTGAAGTCATTGCAGAAAAAGACAAGCGCAGCCAGCGCAAGGACCCAGTCGAGATTTCGTATGAGCCATGGAGTGTCCTCCAGATCGACTCTCACACTGACCAGCTCGGTGAGTACCTCCACAGTTGTCACATTCTACTCGCTTATTTTCTTCATAGACAATTCGGGTGCCCGCGTCAACGAGCTTTCTGCGCCTCTTGCTGCGGCTGGGATCTCTATTCTCTACCAGTCATCCTACATGAGCGACTTTATCTTTGTGCGTTCCTTTATCCCGTATCCCTCATCTCCGACTCACATCACCTAGGTCAAGCAATCGCGCCTACATGAAGCCCTGACACTTTTCGAGAAAGCAGGGTTCGATCTCTACAACTCCAACTCGATATACTCGCCCACCATGTCTCCAGAATCGCCCGCCTCAGTCTCAGGAGACTACACGTCCAACGTCTCCTCTCCAACCGTCCTCACCAGATCCCAGTCTACTATCCTTAACTCCACACACTCATCTACGCCTACGTCTTGCGCAACACCCAACGGCGATAGCTGCCGAGAGCGTATAAAATCTCACTCACCTACCTCCGGCGAAGTTTGCATCCTCAATCCAGGCCTTGCCTGTGTTGGTCTCTCCGACGAATTCGGCGTAGACCACTGGGGTCTCAAAATTGTCAAACTCGTCGCTTTTCCTGAACTCATCCATTCATCTCCCCCCTCTCCTTTGTCATCTTCCCTTCAGCGGAGGGAACAGTCGATCTTATTTTCATCCAAGTATGAGGATGGATGTGATGATGCGGACGATGACGGGTACTTCTCGCATTCTCCGCATAGTATCTCGACTTCTGAAATAAATGTGATGTCTACACCTCATATTGAGCCCTCTTCTGAGGTGCGGAATCGAACGCGGAGTACTGGACGTGCAACCCTTTCTCCTATTGACACCACTATCACCATTGTTGGTAGAGATCATAGTGCCAAGGCTCCAACACATGACGAGGAAGAGGAAGAGGAGGCGTCATCACCGTCGCCTTCACTCCGTATCCCTTTCTTCAGTTTTACGCGGACGCTGGAGGGATCATCGTTGACTGCAGACGTCAAAACCCTCGCAGCGCTATTCCCCCCCGAAGAACGGCATTTATTAGTGTGTTGCAGGGATCTGGATCTGGATTCTGATTTGGATGAAGGATGTGGCTTTGGGAGTGATGATGAAGAAGGCAACGAGGAGGGGGATGATGGAGGTGACGTCAGTATGGGGGACCTGAAGTGCTTGCAGATCGATTTGAGGAGGTTTGGGTTAGGTGAGTGTATTTTATCCTTGGTGTATGCGCTCGAAAGCTGAACGTATGCGTTACAACAACAGATAAATTCGGCCTAGTGAATAAATTCTCGAGGGTGTTGGGAGAAAATGGTGTCAACCATATGTACAGCTCCACTTTTAAAACTGCAAACCTCCTCGTAAGTACACCCACTCTTTTTCTCTTTTTTCTTTTTTCGTGGCGGCCGTTAACATGTCATCGTAAGGTGAACAAAAAGCATGCTGTAAGAGCGCAAGCCTTGCTTCGCGGGTGCTAAACGCCCATATCAAAAGTTGAAGCAGTCAGAAACGTCCTCCCTATTCCAACGAAATCTCTGCCACATCTCCTTTCTTGCATCATTGGCTCGACTTTTTGCTATCCCGTCCTCTGTGAAAGGGGCCTGGAATCCTTCGTCCTGTTCGCCGTGCTTCGGAGTCTTTTCCCTCGCGCGAGCTCCAACTTTCAACGTCCAAAAGTCACTTCGGCCACTTGACAAACCGAGTCAAAGTGGCGTGTAGGGTACCTTCTCTGCCCTCTTCCCTTCCCTTCCCTTCCACGTTCTGCCTTTTTGTCGTTGTCCTACTGCCATATTTGCCAGGCCATGCCTACCCGAGCTTCCGTCTTCGCTTCGTTCGCCCTTCCTGCGCCTTTGCTTCTCTCTACGGCCCTCGGAAGTCCTCCAGGGTCGACGCGTCCAGATAGTACCAGGAATTTGGCGTATCTCCGCCAACGCGAGACCATTCTATCATATTCTTTCGATTTCCACTCCACCCTCTCCCTTCTTTCCTCCCCCTAATCAAGAGGTATCATAACGTGATACCCCTCAATTGCCTGCGCCCTATTTCTTGCCGCTTGCTCGCCGCAAAATCCGACGTTACTCTCTCTTCTGAATCAGTTTGCGAAATCTCTTCGAGTTTCGGGCTTCTTGGCTATCTGTCCTCTTATGTCATTCCGTCACACTGCTTCTACATATCCATACATCACCATCCTCTTTCCACCTCGCATAACACAGTTAAGTTATGTTCATGTCATGTCATCCACATCTCTCTTCTTTCCCTCTTGTCATCCCCCAGTCTCCGCAGATTTCTATCTTGCTTTTGCTCGCATTTTCCGTGTGTAGCTCAGTAGTGTGTACATCTCCCTGTACTTGCTAGTGTATGTATACGTATACCATAACCATCGCCGTTCCACCCGCTCAGGACTTTTTGTCATACTGTAGTGAGACTTTTCTTGGTCATCTCTTACGTGCATGTTTCACATTAGTGCGTTTTCTTCGGTCGCTTTGGTCGTTTATCCCGAATACTTGAATTCCACTTGGGGACTCGAATGTTCGGTGGTTTCTTATCCCTGTTAATCAATCATTCTTCTGTACGTCATGCGTTGGCTTCCATTGCTCGCTCCTGTTTGAATTCAAGGTAAACGAGGATGCGTAAATGACATATCGGCCGGCAATATTACACGGCATTATACTCCCGACATACCAGTAATCACGGGGGATAGTAATTAGTAGCGACACATGAACGTTTAGCATACAACTCCAACGGGCCCGGATGCAACTCTGAAAGGACTCTCAAGAATGATAAACCCGCAAACAAGTCAATTGTTCCGGTAGTGTGTGTATATTGTACAATGTGCACGAACGCCACGAGTCCCAAAAGAGAACCCTCAAGGAACAACGGTCCAGAATGAGGAGTACGAACGAAACGAATGACTACAGTTGATGAATGCACCAAAACTTAAAAATCCAACAAGAGAAGAATGCTAGTGAAATGGTCTGGATGAAGTGACGGAAAAAAGTGCCTAGAATACAAAATGTGGAAGAAGCGATGCTAGTCAATGTTGGCGAAGGGGATGTACCAGGATGGAGGAAATTAGGTAGTATGTGTGGGGATGGTAGGGGAGTCTCGATGTAGAGTATGATGAGGGTATCGTCATAGGAGGGAAGGCCTTCATGCCAGGGGGTGGAGATTATGAAGCGGATGGTAGGAAGTAAAGGATGTAGGATATCATATAGGAATGTAGGGGAGCAAGAGGATCGAATCTCACACCCAAGTGCAACGAATCGATCGAAAGTGGGGAGAAAGAGGAAAAGAGGCAAGGAGAAGCAACGGATCGGTCAAGGGCACTGACGATTATACAACAGCGACGGTGGGTGCCAGTGTCCGTGAAGACGCTCCTGTATACCAATCGTCCAGTGAAGGCAAGTCCTCATCCTCATTCGCCGCCACCTGCATCGAGGACATGGGCAAAAATCTCTCCGCATCGAGGGGAGCCTCTTCCTCAATCACTGGCAAAGGGACGCGAAGTGAGGTGGCATGATAGTATTCTTCCACCGCAGTTTTGGCGATAGCGAGGGCTAGGGCCCGGTCATCTTCATCATCCTCGTCAATAACAAAACTTGGTCGTCGGGCAGTGAAAAAACTGCGCATAGACAAGGAATCGTCCGTCGGGGTATCTGGCCCTGGAGATCCAGGTCGAGAAGGAGGACTCTCAGGATGATCCACATCCGGATCGTCTTCGTCCTCGTAATCAAAGTCTTCTCTAATGTCATCATCATCTTCCTCATCAGATACGATGAAAAACCTTGAGGAAGCAGCGGACGATGACATCCATCGGGATTGCGGCCATTCTTCCTCATCCATATTGACAAAGTTGACTCGGGGAGAAGGCACGACGAGATAGCGCCCGTCTTGAGGATCATTAACTGCATTATGCCACGGGATCCATGGATTTTGAGGGGGCGGACTGTTGATGATAATGTGTGGGGCAGTGAATGGGGAGGATGATTCGAAAACTGTGGCACCAAGCATGTGTCTGGCACTCAAGAGCAAAGGCTAGACCATGTCAACTGCCGAACAATTGGTGTGAGAAGAGCGCTATACCTCTGCTGGGTCAGTCCACACGAACGGCTGTTCGATCGAGGCCAAGTCTTGCGTTTCATAACGTTGACGAAGTGTCCTAGCACGCGCACTTGCTGCATATGCCTTGATGAGGACAGTCAACGAGTGCCGGATGAATGCGAATGAAGCCAACTTACCGCCGCCTTGCACTGGTGTTTCTGGAGCGCCTTTACCACATGGTACAATATAAGCCTCTCGTTGGCAGTTCTTTCGACCTAAATCCGCCATCAGCTAGAGCTCATAAAGCGGTCAGGGAGCATACAAATGAGCTAAACCGTGAATGACAGAAAACGGGTTTTGGGAGGTCAGGAGGAACCACAATGTTATTTTTGTCCTGAGAGCTCTCGTCAACGAGGGCGCCATCATTAAAGAGATCGGGTTCTTGAGACAACGGAGGACAGGTTGAAGGATGTAATCGTCCGGTGGCCAAATCATAAGGGGGAACCATTAAGCGACCGGACCATTGAGGGAGAGTGCGATTGTTCCACGGCGTGTAGAAGTCATCAGGGGTTTCCTCAGCTGGGGTGATGACTATATGCGGCGCAATGTGTGGGCAATCCGAATGCAGGACAATATTGGTCGGATTTAGGAAGTACCCTCGCAAAATGTCCTGCATACAAAGTGATTTAACATGTCGTGTACTGCGGTAGACATGCACGAACAAACCTTATCACGCTCTTCCACCCAACTAGGATCCTTCAACCTTTGTGCTGCGTGCGGTGTGTTGGAAACACTACCAAGCTATGTGGGGAGGGGGTCTAGTCAGCATGTGGCAGGACAGGATACAATAGTAAATCACTTACCATGTCATGAGGGTTATGGTAGACGTGCTCGTTGGCTTCTAGAAACGTCTTAGCCGGTATTTCAACTCGTTCGGCTAGCTCGCATGGCAGCCACATGTCCTGGTGCGGCAGACATGAGGCGACTGCGATGTGGACAGGGGCGTGATAGTTGAATGTCCTCATTAGAGCGTTAACATTGCTGGCGGTGCGCAAGAGCTGGGGTTTTGCGCGTTTCGAGGGTTGCGGATCAAGCTAGGGAAAGCAGGGGTGGTGTCAATTTAAATGCGTTAATCAAGCGCTATTGCGCACGATAAGAATGGATGCATGCACACCTGTGGTAGGTTGCGTGCCTCGGGAGGTTTTGAAGCCCGTGGGCCGTCATTTATACCTTCAGTGATGGTACTGGCGGTGATAGAACGAGGTAACGACGACGGCATCGCGCGTATTGTCGTCGCGTCAGAACACGTGACGGCATTTGCGTCACTTTCCGCGGTCTGGTTGCATTCTGAAACGATGGGCCCGGGCGTGTCAAACAGCATACTCGACGACAGCAAACCCATAGATGCAAGACTGATGCGAAAACGAAAATGGAGGGTCCTTATATCTGACCATGTCTTGAGTTGCTGCAATAGCATTTTGAAATGAAGTGGACTAAGTACAAATTCGAAGAGCCGCGGGCGGCTATGGCGGGGAACGGAACGAAAGGCTGAGGTAAAGCCAGTGGATGAGAATGGAGGGCACGCTATATTTCGCTTGACAGATATATAGACCGTGTTGTGGCATTGCACCTTTTGTCGGTGGACCCGGCCAGGCGCGCCATCCCCTTTTCGGTCGCTGTCGATGTCAATTGTGAAACTTCCTTCCTAGTAATATCCGCACTAGTCTAAGATCTCACTATTGTCGCACTACGACTACAGTAGCTCAAAACACCAAAATACCGTGCACTTACGGGTTGTGCCCCATTGCAAATGGTACAAATGCAGCCCCATGGGTACAAACTTCAAGAACTAGCGGCCATCACTATTCATTAACGGATACCCCGAGCTTCCGAGGCGACTTGCAATTCGGCTAATACACTGTGTAGTATACTCGATTATATTGGCCTTCCCAAGTGCTTCTTGACTCCAAGACTTTTCTTAGTCCTTCTTTGGAGCCGGTGCCTGTATAGGACCTTCATCCTCTCGCCGTCCGTTGATCTTCGTAAAGTTCGACATCGCATGAGTGGCTGATGCAACCTATACAAAGAGGCCTGAGACGAGCCCGCGTAAAACAGCCTAGAAGTGTGCTCACGTATTGTGCTAAATCAATCATGAAACTCGGCAATAGCTTTAGGAAGGGGATCAATTGCGTGTAAAACGGAACCAGAATCATTTCCGACTGTTGTTCATCAAGCGCGGCGATGATGGGCTTGACCACGTCAATCGGCTGGATGGACGGGAAGAAGAACTGGTAAAGCCGGTTTTGTGGGACGGAGAGCGTCGAGAAGAGTGGAGTTAAGATGTGTCCTGGACACACAACCGTTGTACGAATTCCAGGAGCCTTGTAACTGGGGATGATTAGGTATGAGTTCGCAGTTGGACACCACATGTCCATTACGCACTGATTATCTAGTTCAAAGCGCAGAGTTTCATTCAACGAAATCACGGCGGCTTTGGAAGCATTGTAGTCGGCTACAATAATTAGAATGAGACACAGTTGATGGGCGCGGCGTTCATACAACATACACATTCGGGGTGCACCCATGATGCCCATAACGGAGGCAACAGTCACCTGGGGAACAACGCTAATTAGATCCCGGGTTTCGATGGGATGCCTCCCAATTGTTGACTCACAATGTGTCCTGATTTCCTCTTGAGCATATCGGGAAGGAATGCCTTAATGGTCCACCAGTGAGCCAAAGTGTTGACTCCGAAGGTCCTAACAGGAGGCTTTACATGAGCGATTATGCATGAAACAAGGATCAAGCTCTTACTGTTGGACGTCCTTCTCGCTTAAATCAAGGATCAACTTCCCCTGGATAACACCCGCGTTATTTATAAGGATAGTAGGCTCCCCTATCTAAGGTGGAGGATCAGTTTTTGAGGCTTATGAGCATGAGAAAGCTACGAACCTCTTCCTTAATACGTCTAGCAACAGCTTCAACCTCCGACCATTGGGACACGTCGCACTTGTAATACGTGATATTATCTGTGCTTGTAGTCTTGAGCTCGGGATTGGTGGTGGATACGAGCAATATACGCACAATTCTCGGTCTGGATAGGCTTCACATCGAGGACGACGACTGTAACATTTCGAACAGCAAGAGTATTGGCAAGTAGTTCCCCGATACCGGATGATCCTACATCACATCTAGCGCTGCGCCTCCGTGCAATGTTGTTGTCACTCACCTCCTGTTACAACAACGATTTGCTCGTCCCAGTCCATCGGTTTAGGGGCAAATATTAGGTTTCCTTGGTTCCTGTATGACTTTGAAATCCATTTGATGAACCCTGGTAGAATCCCGTAGATGAGCTTCATCAAAATCCAAGAAAATGAGCGCTGGACTGACAAAACGCAGAAACAACCACATAATAAATAGCCGAATACATCACAACGCCATCGGTTATCTTAGCCCCCTGAAAGAAATAGAAAACAGGAATAAAGAATGTGAAGAATGGACCTAAGTGAACAAGGAGCGTTCATTAGTAGCTGAAGGATCGTAGTCCCAGCTGACGTAGCATCCTACTGAAAGCAGTATGGGCCAGAACTTTGATGACAAGGTCAATGTCGAAATTGTCGAATACGAGAGTGGGCTCTGGTTGCGGCGGCATAATGATTTTTTGGAGATGGGAAGTTAAGAGTAAGGGGTGATTACAAGGCGCAGCCTTGGAGATGGTGGAAGGAGGACGTTACGGACAAGAACAGTAGCACATCAATAGCAATGTCAATCAAGGAAAGAATCAAAAGTTGATTGATGGCGAAGTGACAGTTCCCTCCCAGGAACGGAAGTAGCCTGGACACTTTCTACCATGACGACTCATAGAATATTCACTGTTGCCTCCCCTCAACTCGCAATGTGCTCGCTTTGCTATTGGATGCACACACGAACATATCCTTTCCACGCAGGAAACTATATTCTGAATATTCAGGTCGGACTCTGACGAGCAACGTCTGGTGACCACACTTTTGGGAACTTCTGGGCCCTGTTGTCTGCCTATGTACTCCACTTGATCGCAGGCATAGCACTAGTTTGGATAGCTCAGTGTCGCAAAACGAGTCAAGTCTAGACGCTTGGATGGGCACCGTCAACCATTCATGGGTGGGTGGTAGTACCTGGCACTACTGAAACGTTCGCTGTCGTGGCTGGTGCAGCAACATCTTATCCACCTTGCTCCGACCTATTTTTGTCATTCAACTGTCCATGCCGGCGGGGCTCTCTTACCCGCACTCTTCCTTTCCCTCTGACCATCCCTCAAAGTGCCTTTCCCCACCGCACTGTTCCACTTGCTCGCGGTGAGGAACGTCGACGAAAAAAATGCACAAAACCCAAGCGGAACGGACCCTTGTCAAGTTGTGCTGGACCACAAGGGACATTTCGATGCATGGACTGTATGTATGCCTGCTATTCCTCGGCATCCGGATGTTGGTTAAACGTATGACCATCAGGACAAACCGAGGCTCGAGTAATGGAAGCGGTGGTCTCTTCTAGAACTTTACGAAAAATAAAAGAACTTGACATCCTTGTAAGGTTCTATTTCCCGGCATTGAACCACGTTACCCTCCTTCCCCTGTTCCGGAACTTATCCCACGATTTAGACGAGTGAGCCCACAAACTCATCCGCGTGAAAGCATCACTAACTAAAAAAAAAAGCAAAAAAGGCAAAATTCACCAGTCGTGATTTGCCAGCCGATATCTATGCTCGTGGCCAAAGAAATAGACAATCCATTGCAAGACCCTGAAACCTTCCAGACCAAGTCTCTTCGGCACATGGAAACCGAAAACATAAGTGAAGGCGATGGAAACATGTCTTTGCCCCTCTCCGACACTCTCATTCCCGAAACTTTCGAGTTACGGAGAACATGGAACTTCTTACGTCACCAACCATTCCAACTTTACCTCTCGAGGCACCAAAGCCAGCTACGCATGAAATTCATTCCTTGGAGACAATTGAAGAACTCGGCGAGGATAATATTCCGTTAAATGTATGCATATACCCATATATCCTGTTTCACTCATCTCACATATCTTCGCATAGATCGAAGGAAACATTCCAAATGAAACCTCTCTTCCGTCCTTCAACAAACAAGTTTCCCCACGTGTAGCTGGCCAGCACCCTTGTGTTTCCGATCTCCCACACACATTGCGTCACCAGATCGTACTACCGCGATAACGGAGCAAATTCTGGAAAAATCACCTCCGTCTCTAGCTTCCAGCATTCCCAGCGTCACCTTGCGACAAAATGTCGAAGTCCTCCTTGCCCCTGGTCGCACGCCTTCGTCCTTTTTGGTCCTCAAAGGTGTTGAGCATCGAGCTCCTGCGGTCTTGTCCCCTCGCATTTTTGGGCCGTCTGCGCTTGCGAATGTCGACGATGCAGAAGTAAAGGACAGGCCGGCATCTCCGATCGACAAAGAAAGGTGGTGGAATATCACAACGAGGCGCTGCGGCCCCCAAAGACTCAAGCCTGCGGTCCGGATAACGGAAGAACAATATTCCCTTTCCTAGAACTAGTTTCCCTGAGGATCGCTTGTATGTCCCACTCCCACACCTATTCCCTATCTTGACACCATACCCTTAACCGATGAAAAGGTGGAACTTTTCGTTCCAGAGGCCTTTTCCTCTGAGACATGCGGTCTAGGTTTGGTTGTCCCTAAGTCTATCAACGTCGCGGAGCGTAAACCCTTTCAGCTAAATTCTTCGCAACCTCACCTCATGTTCCGGATGTTGGCATTGAATGTCAGGAGGTTCAAGCCCTATCTCAGGATCAAGTACCCCTAGTTCGTGCATCCTGTACAACTGACTCCGAGAGTGCTTTTAGCGGCAACGAGCCATCGGAACCCTCTTTGGAATTAGAGGGTGCATCTCCTTCTGCGGCGCCCATAACGCATCTCTCCGTTGGTATCCAAGTCTCCACCGTACAGGACGAAATCGACTTTATCCAAACAGCAGTTGACGACTTGAAGCTCAGTTCGGTCTTTAATGATGCCCTACCTCCTTCCCCACACTCAACGATTCAACACGCTCAAACGTTGATGTCCACTCAGGAGCAGCAGATTGTCACCCCAAAACCTAATTTGCAGAAGCTTACTCGAGTCATCCCCGAGATTAGAACCTATGCTGATGCCACAAATGCATGTTCAATTCTATTGTGACGAAAGCATACTGACTGCCACCCCATAGATCGCGACACAGCACCCGAACTGGCAAAAGAAGCTCTACAGGTGCCGTTGGCTTCCAGTCATTCTTCATCGACACTTGATCGGCTTACTCAAAAGATTGAAGAACGAGAAGGTCCTGAGCACACCCCGGACCGGCCCAACTGGGCAAAGGCGCTTGTTGGGGGCGATGCCGCCCCAGTTTTATCTAATCCGATATTATGTCGCAGCCATGCTCCAAACAAGCCCAACTGGGCCGTAACCCCGGCCTTGGAACCTGCCCGAACGTCAAGGTCCGGAGAGTCCCCACGAGAACGGGTCCGTCGTCGACAAAGGAAAGGAAAGAAGACTCAGAGCAACGGCCCTCAACACATCTCCGGATCCTCGAAGAAACCGGAGCCTGCAACGAGCGCAGTCTTAGAGACGCCGGGATTCAAGGAATCAATCCAACCCATGCCACCACTCCAACTTGTTCCTGCTGAAGAACGACGGAAAGTAGCGGCCAGCCGTCAAAAAGTTAGCAACTGGGTCGCTGCTTCGGCGTCGGCTATGAAGTTTCCGAAATCTGATACTGAACGAGGCCCTACCGCTAAGCCTCCGTACAACGCCTTTCTGATGGATTCCGTTTTGGATCAGGAAGTTAAGGAGGGTGTGGATGAGCATACAAGCTTTGAGAAGGCACCCCTGTCTCCCGCTACGCAAATAGCCAGGACTCTGGTTGCTAGAGAAGTAATGGAGAGGGGATTTAATGACCAGAAAACACAGAGGTATGCGTTCCACAAGTGGGGTAATGTTCAGGAGTTGATTCAATTCAGAACGGACGACATTCAAAAACCAATACACCGCACCAAGCTCCAATAACCTCGGCTAGTGGACGTGTGGATGCTGCATCGTCACTGCTCCAAGGTGATCGGAAGGTTGTTATCGATGAAGGTCAAAAGCCTATAGCTCGTCATCCGGCCCCAGGCCGACAAAGGAGCGCAAGTATCGCGAGCAGCATTTGATCTAGTATATCAGCAAGATCTGGGGTCTCTGCCTCGAGTCGACTCCTTCGACGTGCAACTCAAGGGATGGAATTTCGTTCTCGATCGGTTTTTGGCAACCACAACGGCACCTGTCAAACCCCGGTTCAAAGTCAAGATAAGGATCCACACGGAACCATGAATTGCCCCACTCAACCTCCTGAAGCCGTCCCCCAGAAGCCACCCCGGATGGACGGCACTACCCTTGCTGCTGCCAGTACCGTCACTTGCCCTCAGATCACCGTCACGCAGGGGCTTACCAAAGGCGCTGTCCCGATTGCGCACGGAAAGGCCAATGCTTCAGCCCCACTTCATCAAATGCCCGGACCTGCCAAAGACACGGGAAGCGATGACAAGCGCTCACGTTCAGCTTTAAGCATCCGCAGCTTTCCATTGCCAATAATAACGAAGATCAGACGGCACCACGGGGAATGCAGGAAGTTGGTTCATCGCACAATGTGCAACTAGACGCTGGCGCTGTGCTATTGCCGCCAATGTTTGAACAGGGAGGGAACACGAAGATCTTACACTTGATGTCGACGAGAACCTTTGACCTGAGAGGGAAGTATGTTCCGCCCCCGATCCGAGATGGTCAGATGTACGGCGAAGGTCAGGCTCCGACCTCAACATTGGCTGTTGCTGCCACTGCTACTGCCATTACCACTTCGTCACAGGTGAAAGGGACACTTCAGGTTTCAAGACTCGGTGCTTCTATGGCCAATACGGCCTTGGGGAATGCATATGCGCAGTTGCTTGATTTTTCTGATGACGGCTTTATGATGAATCCATTTCAAGTTCGTCCTCGAAGCAATGCGACTGACGTCAACGGTACTGCGCTGCCTGGAGCCGCTGGGAGCGCTATGACTGATTTTCAGGATCCTACTGTGATCGGCCCCCGACCTCGATTGTATACGAGTCATGCCGCTACTAGCCGTGCGAATTCTCTGCTGCGGTTTCGGGCTCAGGATGCATTGTCGCCATTAGGTTCTCTGGGTGCTATTCAGCAAGGATTCTTTGATCCTCAGCCTCAGCTTCAATCAACTCCCCAACAACAGCTAAACAAGTATATGGGGAATCCGGCGATCATACAGAAAAGGTTGCAACTGAACACGATTGATCTTGTGGATTTGGTATCTGGATACGGCAAATAGGGGACGGTTAGTCCGGCTGTGATGACCAGCCAATTCCAGAGCCTGAATTTTCCGGCGTGGGCTGATAGGGTGAGTAACACCTCTTTTTGGGTGCAGAATGTAGACGCTGATTTCTTTCCACGCACTGTACGAAACGAGAAACTTCATACAGTCACCAGCGTGTCCGCAAGTGCCATCAATTATGGGTCAGAGGCCCGACTTTCGCCACGTCTGCGTGCTCCGGCGCAGTCCGCGGCTCATAATATGTTTAAGGAATATTGTAGGCAGAAGAGACAGGAAACAAAGATGGTGCATGAGAACATGCAATCAAAGTTGCCAAGGTGGAGGACGAAATTGGGATGCTTGGGAAGGATACCTGTTGGACACTTGAAGTTTCATTCATATTCTTTCATTCTTCAGGCTGTATAGTTTTCCGTTGTATTCCTCGCGTGAGCGATACCTACGATCTTCCGGATTATTAGTTTATAATAATATGCGTCTGGACATTGTTGGACGTCAAGTTGATCGAACAAAATATATGTAATGTCGCGCCAAGCGTCAAAACACTTAAAGGATGAACGAACAGAATGAACGGGAATGTGTGCGAATGAAAGAACGTAGAGGTAGAGGGGTCCTCTAGGGACGGATGATCCAGCTGGTGCAGTTACAGTGCCAAGCGAGTCATGTGAGTCGGGTTATAACATATAAACAAGGTGTTGCGCACTAGGTGCAAGTGGGAGAAGGGGTTCGGGCAAAATGGTGTCACATCATACTTGAACGTTTTCGCTACAAAAGTATCTCAGTTGTGACGGCTGGAGGTGGGAGGTGGGAGGAAACTCACGCAAGCTCTCCGATAATATTTCCGGCAGGATTGTACAGGCATACGTACAAGGTGGCAGGACCCAAGGCGGGGTCGAAGATCCCGTTGCATCGGGCCATGGCGCATCCAAGCTCAGTTGTATTTTTCCAGATGACCTGGGTGAAGTGGTTATAGGTCGGTTCAAGTGGGTTGAATTGATCTATCAAAGTTGTACGTCAGTAATCAAGATTTGTTGGAGCACTCAACGGGGGTCGTCGAGGGAACAACAAAACAGCCCGACAGATGTAAAGTGGCAGAAAGAAGCTAAAAATAGAGAGAAAAAGGGGCGCCAGGAACGACAATCCATTCATTTAAACTATCCAAAATATCGTAAACTAGGGCCTAATTATCTACTCACCAGCACCTTGCACAAAGGTGGACACTGCAGCTTTGATGGGGAAATCGCCGGTGGCAGCAACAATGTTCTCTCCATATGGCGTATCACTCAATACGCCGTTCGTGTGCTTAAAGCTGCACGCACCGGCCCATTGTTCGGCCATCTGTGCGAGGGGGACGGACCAGGTGAGGGGTTTGGCGTGATGCTTTACACGGACGGAGTTGTGCGCTTGGAGGAAGGCGAAAATTTGGGCGGAGGAGCGACGAAGGGTTGTAGGATCGCTGAGATGGTGCGGGCCACGGTTGGAGATGAGATTGTGATGTGAGGAGGGTGCCGCGAACGCGCTGGCTGGGTGGAGGAGGGTGGCGAGGAGGACAAAGAAGGGAAAGACGAGAAGTGAGACCATTTCTCTAGGATTTCTTTGAACCCGGGTAGTATGCGCAGGTGTTGGTACTGTTAAAGAGCGACTGGAGGCTAGGTAGCCTGGATATTTACACGAAGGTATGGAGGGGGGAAGATGGTGGGAAGAAGAGGGTAAAAAGTCGAATTGTAGTTTGTTGGAACTTATGAATTTCGCACATGATCGGGTTGGGTGTGCCCCATGTGGGTGTGGATATTTGGAAGGACAGAGTTGAGAATTTGATCCTGCGGTATCCTTGGCAATACAACCGTCATCACGGGCTTTGTTCAGGAAAAGATGTCTCTTTACAATAGTGAACCTGCTGCTTCAGTCGGTGAATTTCTGTTCATCTGCACCTGAATGCATTTGGTCGAGCCAGTGGTTCAGAGAGTTTCAGCAAATTCCTGAACAATTCTTGGCTTTTGGATTATTGAGACCCGTAAATACAAGCGAGTACTTATGGGACCTTAACTTCGGCCCTTGGGATCAGCGATGTGACATGAGGAGTAATAATAGTCACGTGGTACATCGATCGAGTTATGTCATTATGATTATGTCATGGATGATAGCGGCAATATCATCAGTACTTAAAATCTATCGAGCATAAGGCAGCCATTCCATCAACAAGGATAGAGCCACAAATGCACTTGGTAAGAAGTGAAGACGCTTTAGAAAGGAGTACCGTGTATGACGTTTGAAGCCTAAAGCTTAAAGTCTAGTTGTTCTTGCGGAATCCTGCCACCGACAGACTCGCGAGGGCCTTTCTGACCGACGGGAGAAGTAATTACGGATAAAGGAGGTTGGAGAAACAGACGAAGCTAGTTTAGATTGGACGTATTCCATAATCACGCTTGAAACTATCCAGCTCCTGCTCCTTCGTTTTGTATTGCTCAACGAGGCCATTGATTGCTTTGCGAATCTGTTGCAATCGTAATGACCAGGACAACCCGTGGATATACGCAACCACTCACCCCATCGCGATTAGTTTGCAGCGCAGGGACGACATCCTTTACAGTGCGCTCAACAAGTACACCGCCAATCAAGCGAAAGCACTTGCGGTCCGGCTCCTCTGCAAGTGCTTCATTCAGGGTATTGAGCACAAGGCTAGTGTCCACGCGTGATTAATGGCACGATATTGCTAGAAAAGGATTAGGTGCATACGTATGCTCGTCTGCCTCTTGCTCGAGCTCGCCTATTTTGCCTGCAAGGGCCTGGAGCTCATTTTGCATCCGGATGAAGTTCTGTTGAATCTCTGGCTAGACAAGCCCCATGAGAGCCAGGATTTTGCGCGATTGTTAAGACTTACCCTGCGGTGTCAAGGATGGCGCCTTTGCTTTTGCCTTGGTGGATGATAAGGAAGCCATTAGATTTGGATGAGGGTTTGAGTTCCTCGTGACATGATTGGCCGGAGTAACCCGTCACGCGTGACCCTTACCGCTCCGTTCCACTCAACTCCAACTCGTCGGTGCTGGCATCCTCGACGCTCTCCTCCATGTCTTTCGCACGAATTGTCGGGCTTCAGCCCCGCATTCTCGTGGCGGCCACCCGCCAGTCACCCACGACTGCAACCATTGCTCGCCGTCTGCTATCTAGCTCTTCGTGCTCTCATGCCCAACACACCCAAGGCATGGGCCTTCAGAGCAATCTCAACGAGAGACACAACCGCCACAACTACTCCCCAGCGCCTCAATACGATGTTCAGGGTCTTGAAGTTAACCCATACAAGAACGGCCCAAGCGCAATTGATAAGGCTGTCCACATTTTCTTCTTTACTGAGATCATCCGAGGTATTCCGTTCGTCTCATGCAAACTTTTTCTTTCGCTGACTGAGCCTAGGAATGTGGATCGTCTTGGAGAACTTCTTCCGTCCACCTTATACCATCATGTATCCATTCGAGAAGGGCCCTTTATCTCCTCGTTTCCGTGGCGAACATGCCTTGCGCCGTTACCCCAGCGGGGAGGAACGCTGCATTGGTTAGTCATCCGTTACATTACGTGCACAGTACCCTCACATGTGTTTCTTATAGCTTGCAAGCTTTGCGAAGCTATTTGCCCCGCCCAGGCCATCACGATTGAGAGCGAAGCCCGTCAAGATGGATCGAGGAAGACAACTAAATACGGTACGTCCTATAACTGCCTAGGAGACATCACAGCGCCATTAACATCTGCCGTAGACATTGACATGACCAAATGCATCTACTGCGGTTTCTGTCAGGAGGCATGTCCCGTTGATGCTATTGTCGAAAGTGCGTTTCAGGTTATCGTTCCGACCCATAACTTTGTTAATTGACGACGCTTCTATTTTAGCACAAAATCAGGAATTCTCCACTGAAACCCGGGAGGAATTGCTGTACAACAAGGAGAAGCTCCTCGCGAATGGTGATAGGGCCGAGGCTGAAATAGCTGCGAATCTTCAATGTGAGCATTGTTCTCATGAATCCATGTAACCATGCATCCATCTGACTGTCTTCATTTCCACAGCGGACCATGTGTATCGGTGATAATTGGCGTTCATGGAGGGATGATGTAGGCACCTTCCGTAGACCCTCGTTACATGTCCGGGTATAGAAGCTTTTTATCAGATCTATTCTATTCTCATTTACGCCTTGAAAGCTTGCTGCATGTGCTATATAATTTAATTCTCTGGTGCGTCTCAGGAATCCCTTCAGACATGAGCAACTTGAGATTTCAATACCTGCACATGATTGTAGCTGAGCGTCATTTGTCTTATTTATACGCAAGCTTTCAAGTTTAACATCATTGATCAACTTCCCCCGATCAGGTGCTTCTTTAGATCCTCCATATTCTCCTATTGAGCCCACTTGCATTAGACTCTGCACACACTGACGACCGACCTCCTGGATTGATATTTGCTACGTAAGTCCCAATAATCTCTATACTGCTGAGATCTAAGTGCTGACCGTTCAATCTTGAGGATACCCTGGGAATCCTAAGATCCTCATTGACGAATATGATGATAAGTGCATACATATGAAGCGATATGACTCGATTTTCTATAATGGAAGTCTGATTACATGTGGGTCTTTTAATCGCTACGTGGACGTTTTTCTTTAGACGACAACTGAAAGTATCACACAAGGCGGTGCTCGTTGTTCAGAAAGGGCCAGTAGACCCTTGACTGCATTCGACTCTTGCGTCTTGGCTGACGTTGCACGCTCACACAAGGGCTGCCCCACAGTCGGATATAAGGGTTGTTTTCCACACCGGATCGTCATGCCGCTATTTTGCGTGTGGGGCTTCAGCGATACAAACTGACAGCAAAGAGAAGAACGCTTACATCTATCATATCGGTCTCCACAGCCCAGCAGCCTGGTCGTGGTCAAAACATGCCAGTCGGTCATCTTACAGCTGCTGTCACTACTGTCAGCCGTAGCCACATTTGTCTCGTTGCTTCCCAAACCTACCTCGCCTCTCAGAGCTTGACCACCCAAGCCTGACTCATCCGAGAGTTCTTCTCCACAATGGATTCTTGGGTCAATAGTAACACTATGCCTGCAGTCGGAACAATCCCGTATCAAGATTCGTTGAAGAAGATCAGTCACAGCACTGCTTCTGCACATAAAGGGTGAGGTTCCATAGACCCCGATTGCCATATCTTGGAGCTGTTGAAGTAAATCTCACATAACTATCCTTTAATGGTCCCCTCGCCCCGTGTTTTTGCGAGCTAGCAATAATTGCCAATCGCAGAGGTCTCCAAGACTTTGGGAAAGCTGCCGTCCATATGCGTCGCCGACCATTCGCAATGTCCCGCACCGCTCAACCTCGACACAGTCACAATCACAACATCTTCCCACCGAGCGGTTTTATCACCGTACCAAGGCTGCATTTCATCATCCGGGGCCCCTATCCCGTGGAATATCGGCCGATTCAAGTAGGGACCGTGATGTTGTGACAGACACTACATCCAGAATTCTTAATCAAGACCGTGGGTCTGGCAAGACAGCGAATATAGCTCGGAGACATCGTGGTGCATCGACGGCGACAGAGGACCTTTTGAATGAAGAGTCACGTTCTCCAAACACACGACGGGGTCGCGGGAGTCAGTTTGCCGAATCGGATGTCATTGCTAGTTGTCAAGAATCTCCTGCTGTCGCCACAGCCTTAGCTTCAGCAGCAACGGCGGAAATGACCTTGGCGAACGCGAGCCGCGGATTCCGTGCGCGGTTGAGGTTATCTAAAGCTCGCAAAACCATCGCGAAATACAAACTGGTTTGTTCTGCCTTTGGTTCGAAAGGATGATGCCGAAGAACGCTTTCCATCATGGATGGCGTACTTGAATCGAGGGCACAGTATGCCGGATATATGATGGAGGACTTGTACGTCACGTTTGAAGGCATGCGGCGTAACGAAGATTCCCGCCCAGTGTTCGAGCACCTTGCGCATGATTTTTCAGTGGGGCTTGAGAGTATGAACACGTACCGGGATGGATAAGCAAGGGTGTGGCGGGAGTGGAAGACTCCGACGGATGAATGCGTTAATTGTGTTGGTGGATCGACGTTCCTGGCTGCGCTTACTCGCGGTCCCGACCCTGGCGTTGGCGTTGACACTTTCCTACATCATTCCACATCTCCAACGGCGACTTATTCAGCTCCGCCATGGACTTCATTGTGTGTCGGACACGTTCATTTCCCTGATTCTATCGAACAGTCGACGGCTTCTTGGTGTCCTTTGTTGAATTGTAATTACGTTGCTGGTTATCATGATCAGCCGTAAGGCTACTCTGATTGAAGGACGATACCTTGAACTTTGTTCAGATGACAGAGGGGACCGTATGGCTGATAATTAGCATTCCAGCGTGTCCCCTGATTACTGAGATATCCTCTTACCCTCCGTCTGCGTCGGTAGATAGCAATTATATGTGTCGAGCATCGCAAACATTTCAATGGTTGCTTCCGAATGTACCTTTGTGCCTATCGAGGTTAGTTGCCTGTGTAGCCCTTCGCCTTATATATCCTACATACTTATCCGACGCGTGTCATGATACCCTCCTCATCATTCTTAACAACAACAGTGCCACAACAAAAGCGTAGGTAAGGGATAGATGAAACTTATGATATACAGATACCGTAATATCATTATGGGTGTTTGTGGGTATGATAGGTCTTGTGAGCCTTGCGGCGCTGGGATCCGTTCCTTAATCCGGTGCAGCCCAGATACCTATCAAACATCCTTGTGAGTGTCTTTCGTTGTTTCGACGCCCCCGAAAAGTGTGGAGTGTCAAAATAAACCGGGGTTAAAGTTCGGAATTGGTGGTCCTCATGTCGGGAAGGGGTAAACTTGCTCTCCCGACGACGATGGAGCTGAGCAATAAAGTCGCTTCTTGGCTTTTGCCTATTGAGCTCAATGGCGCTCGTTGTATCATGTTTCAATTGATCATGGATTAGACGCTTTAAGGTGGAATGACCAGCCATCGAGGTTGTTCCGTCCGAAAGAACGAATATACTATTGATGGAGATAACGACGAACATAGCCGTGACGGCGAACCTGAGAAATAAGACATGTCGTTAACAACTCGAACATGTCAACGCTATGATCCACGTCTTATCATTACCTCCTATGCTAATGGTAGAATCGGAGCCATGCTCATGGTCAAAGGATTCCAACCTGTTCTTGCCTTAGTGCCACTGATAACGACGAACATACCACCTGTAACTTGTACGTGAACAAAGAAGGGTTCCATTTGTCACATCGATGGCGGCTGACCGAGAAGCTAGACTTTCACAACCAAAGTTCGAACTATCCTTCGTCAGCTCCACAACGCTGATCCACCATTCCAAGAAATGGGAGCATATGCTCCATCGTACGTCTGACCAGGTAGAATTCTGAAGTAACTCCTCCGTTCGGAGTGGTAGGCAGCCTTCGCCGGTCTTCTGACGTTTATTGCCATTAGAGGCGCGCCAAACTCACAAGACCCGTTGATCTTCGTCGTACAGCGACCATACAGTCTAATCCTGAGTATCGACGGAGTTGATCATATGGGGTGACTCGGGTATGGTATGTGATATTTTTGCGTCGGTAAGGAGGCATAAGGTGTTCTGGTTTGGGACCGTCCCGACTCGGGCGTAATAGGACTCGTGGATGATGGTGTACCACTAGACGGCATTTTTCGACAGGGTCTTATGACACATATGTGCCACACGCCTCCGCGATGTTGTATCACCGATCCGTTCATGGCCCATAATCAAGAACCCCAGCCAGCTTCTAGTGCCATTAAGGAACTTTGAAAGTCGCGGCTGTAAGTTTGGGTTCGCGGGTACCTTGTATTGCAAGGGCACGTTGCGCAACATCGCGCCCAGCTACATACCAATACTACCGCTGGAGCCTTGAGGCATCCGCAGCTATGGACTTGTAATTTGACCAACCAAGAAAGTATACGATTCCGAGCTTAGCTCGACTGTTTATGCCATACAGACACAGACTAGCCTGAAAGCTCCACAGTATACGAAAACATTGAATATACAGCCAAGTCGACGCTCAGGGCGCGCAGGTCTAGTCGGGACCCCGATAAACGAGGAACTCCCAAACAGATAATACCCCCAAGTATATGTCCGTTCTCAATGTCACAATGGTCGCTAAGAACGCCAATCCTACCTCCCATATATGTACGAAGAGCCTGACGCCAGAGGTAATCCCGAACAAGGGGGGTCAAGTGACGTTGTATCCCTTCCCTTTATGGCCACGACCAACTTGGGCATGATCCCGGGCCAAAAACAACATTGAGCCAGATTCGTACACGGTGTAACGGTGTTCTAATGAGTGACAACTGGTAATCATAGAATGATTTGACACGATATATGTGCTTCTACATACATATCCAGCGCATTTAATAGTCGAGTGTGACTTCCATGACTTGTTTCCGAGATTCACTAATCGCGGCATCAGATCATCATGAGTCCCATCCCACCAATACTGGCTCTTGAATACCACGGCAGCCGGGTCCCATCTTACAAGTCTCAATGTCCTTTTTTAGTCATGGGCACCATGTCTTCGCTCCTGTTGATACTTGTAATGTTGCGACAGCAGTCAGATATAACTTCAGTGCAGAAGGCTTCTTGATGGCGAATGGCTGGCGTACGTGTCATGTATATGTGGCGCATCATGACAGACGTTCGAAGCCACTGCCTGTATTCCAAGTACCATGCTACTGACAATGTTCTGAGGAAGTATGTGTAGGATGCCATTGCTGAAATGTATTGAGACTGCATTGCGAGTCGGTGACGCACCTCTTAACCGAACAATACATTAATATATCTTTGCCTCACACGAGAAATCCGGGTCCAGAACCACATGATTGACCCAAGCGAGCGTTGTGTATTCTGGTAGGTTAATATAGGTACTTCTAGTACGGGTGAAAGGAGTGTGAAAATTCATGGCGTCGGTTATCTATATTGTGACAAGCACTGTGTATTACATAGGTGACCTGGGAGAAACTGGAAGGTACAGGATGAACATCAGAATCGGGTGAAGAACACAGGGATACAGGTACACAGTGTGTACGCGTGCGTATGATAACGACTCGGGGCATTAACCCGCACTGAAGCGGATTAAAGGGTAGCTGGCAGAAAGGGCGCAAGAAGCCTCTAGATAACAAGATGGGAACGGATAACAAGAAAGGGATGGCAGAGGCTTGGAAAGGTCAGGAGGAAGGAACACAACATGGCTCGGCGGCCCAAGGGAAAAGTCGAACGTAAGAAAGCACGTTAGCTGAGAAAAGAAGCCAGCAAGACGAGATTGGGGAGTATGATTTGAATGGAAGCATGCGCTCAACCTCCCAAACAAAGGAGGCAGAAGTCGGCACTCAAATAAAGAAGGTAGACAAAGAACCAGAAGCGGGATCAAAGGAATAAAGGAAAATTCGAGGAAAGGCGAAAAGACACGGAAGAGCGTTACGGCACCAAAATAGACGAACGGCAAGAACATACGTAAAACCGAGAAAACCGAGACTAAGGTAGTCACAGCGAAAAGACAAAAATAAGTCGCGAGCCCGATGGTCCGAGTTTCGACTAGCAAGTTTTCTATATACATGAATGACCAAGTAATAATCGTCGTCACAGATATCATAACAAAAACATAGGAACATTCAGCGGAGAGTACCAGATCATCTGAGTATCCGATACGACCCAACACGCAAAAGTACCCAAAGCACCAAAAAGTACATCTCCGCTGGAGGAGCAAAAAATAGGTAACAGTGAACCCACAACTCGAACTTGCGCCCAAATTTGTAAGGAAACAAGGGAAAAAACACACAGATAGACACAACACTACACACTTGTCATTCCGTCACAGCTTGAAGCACTTCCGACCCACCCGAAGCATCACACGGGCCATGGACCCATAAGGGGTTTATGAGGTAGCCATTCAACCCTCCTGCTGATCTTGTGGTCCACCGACAGTACCCGCAGGTGGAGGTGGCACCGATGCTTCGCGATTATCAACGTTCCGGTGGTGAGGATGTTCACGCTGATAGCGTTTTGACGAGCCCCTATCTCTATCTTCAGCCTGCAGCATACCACCTGATCCTGCCGCAGCTCCCGCAAAGCCTGGTCCTGGAGTGTTTCGCCGAGACCCAGTGTCAACTCCTCCGCTACCGACGTCATTCTCATTGTCCACGTCCATCTCCATTTCGTTTCTGCTTCTCTTCCTTGACGTTTCAATCCGGCTCGGCGTTTGTGCTCGTTCTGACACTGCAGCGGCATGAGAAATTCCAGATCCTGTCGGAGGAGGTGCGGAAGTATAGTTGTTACCGCCACCGCCACCGATAGCAGCACTCCCGCTCGTTCCGTTGTTTGCTCCAGAAGCAGGAGGATGGACTCCAGCCGTGGCAGTGGCAACGGATGAAGATGGACGGGGGGGAGCATTTCCAGGACCACGAGATTGGGATCTCACATCATCATGCCCGACAAACTCCGGGTCCTCATTGTTAGATTGACTGACCGGTCGAAGCCTATACGAAGGCCTACTGCGATCTTGGTGTTCATAAAACTGTGTGCGTGAATCAGGCCGTGAAGGTTCTTCTCCTGCACCGTTCCCAGACCCCGAACCAGAACCGGGAGTATCGGAACGGGAGGCATGGACTGAGGGGTATGGGTTTCCTTCATGATAGTAGACCTGCTCTTCTCTTAGCCGGGGAGGTAAGCTTTGGGCTTGGTGAGGGTGGTGAGAGTGTGGGTGTTCTGGATACTCTGAGGGTGGTGGACGACGATGTACGGTGTGAGGGGAGTGAATGTTCGGATTAACGTCTCGACCACTGCTCGGTTCGCGTCCTCTGGTTTCACGTTCCCAATCTCCGCGACTGTCCCGTTCTCGTCCTTTCTCCCTTTCCAATTCGTATTGACGCGGAATGGATTCTTCCCGATTAATGTACGTGCCCGGGCCCAATCGCTGATGGGCGTGAACTCTACTGGAAGACGTACGCGCGTCGGCGGAATGTAAGGGCGGAGATACCTGAGACGGGTGCCTCGAGTGTTGCAGGTGTGGCTCATTATGTGTGTGGGGATATTCATTCCCCTCCATCCGCCTCGGCGGTCTATCTCGATCCGAATGTGGCGGTGGACTATGAAGAACGCGTTGCACCGGCGGCAACGGCTCGGAGTATTGTTGACCGGGAACGCCAGGATAGTTTTGGGGGGGAGGTTGGTGAGGACGCGATGACTGAGATCTACCCCGGTCATGTGAAGAAGTTGAATTGAGGTGTGCATGGTGCATTGGAGGGCTACCAGGGTGAGGAAGTGAGTGGCTTCGTCCGGCACCATCGTATTGTCCAACTTGTCCAACTGGAGGCAAGTGAGGCAGCGGATGAAGATGGCGTAAGGTGTCATGACTGGCCGAATTGCGTCTGGGAGATTGGACGGATGACATATGGGGAGACGGAACCACGTTGCTGCCCAATGGTGGTGGTTCCATCGGGGGTACTGGAGGGCGGTTGGGATCTGACCCAGGAGGTCTGGGATTTCCGTGTTGACGGAGGTAGTCTACGGGTGAGGGATCCGAGTCCATGGGCATTGGGCGATCTCTTGCATCCCTGTTCTGGTGAGATCCTGAATAAGAACGAGAGGATTGCTGGTGTGGAGGCAGGGAAGGAGCCGAGGGAACCTGGTTGAGTGGGTGACGATCGTGTGGGTCTGCCGGGGGCGAAGTAGCAGCGAGACGTTCGTACAAGATACTGTTAACAGGTAAGGAATTTGAGAAAAAAAAAATGCAAGGGAAATACGTACGCGCGCTCTAGTTTCATCCGCTGAAGACTCCGCTTGGCCTGGAGGATCTTGAAATGGAGTTTGTCATTTTCCTGGACAGGAAGTCAGGAAGGTGTAGTTGCGACGAAAAAGTCAAGTGGACTGACCCCTTCGATCTCTTTTACTTTTCGTTTGAGGTCCTTATACTTCGCCTGATACTTGACATCTTCGGCGCCTGCAGCGATACCGATGGAGTGAGTAGGGCGTGACCGCCTAGCAGAGGGCGCAGAAGGGCCGTGTTGGGTATTTTGAGGGCCAGAGTGGGAGGGCCCAGGGGAGGGATGGCGGGACATGATGAGGTACGGAGCGACAGCTGGCAGTCTTGTTGAAGTCTATCGGCTGTTGTATTTCTCGCAGGCAAGAGTTACAAACACCTTGTCAATATCCTTGCCCCAATTTGGTAACAACTCCTCCCTCGATTCCTTCAGGGACTCCTTAATACAATTTTCCTCACCACATCGTTACGAGTATTTCTCGTCCCCGGTATTCTATTTTCTTCTCAAGAAATCATACGAGTAACTATGCGATACTCCCCGAGTTCCTCCGCCTCGAGGAAAAGTAAGCAAAGACCAGGTGCACTCTCTTGAGCCTGGCAAATGCCCAATCCGAACTAGCATCAACCCTTCCATGTGTCGTGTTGTTTTTCACGCAATAAATTGTAATGCGTCTGTTTGGTTGTCTATTTCTATTTTTCCCACCTTCACACTCACGTGACATATCCTTGGGCTGGCGAGCTCGTCGCCGTCAACACCCTTCAACTCGTTCTTCTTCCACCCGTCTCCAACACCATTGCAAATCTTTCGGTCCCACACAAGTTCGTCCACGTACCATGACTGTTTACTGGTCATATTGACTAACCTTGCGTGTTTTCAGTGTCGGCACCGTACAGACAGTACGCAACCGTGTTTCTTTTCATCAGACTCAAGTCCTGAACCGCGGCGCAGAGACATGCCCCCTCCCGGGGGATTTGAAACCGTCAAGTACAAACGTAACTTGCCGCTCCGTGGACCAGGGGGTCTCGCCATCCTCGGCGGTGTCACGGCGATATGTGCCTATGGCTTCTACCGGGTTGGGAAGGGAAACCTCGAGAAAAGGTAAGATTTCCTATTCAAAATACGGGTGCCCAAATTGGTCCAAAAAGTTCCCAGGTCAGCTGGACGTGGAACGTGTCATGTTGTACCCCGCTCGTCGCCAAACGTGGCCTGATTGGATCCGGCCGCTGTCTTGGGCCTCTTATCTTGACTTGGCTTCCGGGCCGCGGGCTTCTTTGGAATTTGAACTGACTTGGGTCGTTTTATTTTCTGTTCTTCTATTGAAGGGAACTGCAGCGCGAGAAGGTCTGGTCGAGGATACACCTCGTTCCGCTGTTGATGGCGGAGGGTGACCGTGATGCGTACCGCCGTGAGCAGGCGGCACTCGCCAGGGAGCGGGAGATTATGAAAGATGTGCCAGGCTGGGAGGTGCGTGAACGTATTCGCAGATCTCATAACGAGATACTCATGCATGATGTGATGTTATTATTAACGACAACTGCCCGATCTGTTCCTTCCAATAACCTTTTATCTCAATCGCGATCTCCCGGAAGCAGGCAGGAAAGGGTGTATACAACAGCACAAGATATCGGTCTCCGGAAATCGTTATCCTGTGATAGTAGATTACCCATGTACAGCGCTTCTTTTTACCATAGAAGTAGGAAAAATATGGACAAAAGATAATAGCAGAATCCAACGCAGTCGTAACAATGGGATCCAACATTCTGGGTCGTTGTTCCCCCATTAGGATGAGATTTAGGGCAGGTCACACTGGAATCCTAGCCGTGGGTTGATATCCGAGGAACCCAAACCACCGACTGAGATTCCTCTCTGTCCTCCAGATTCTATTGCACCAATTCTCTTCCATCTCCATCACCGACCCCGATACGCAAGCTTTTTGCTCCCCGATCTCGTGTGTTACGATCGATTAGCGGTGTCTTGTGCTGTTGGGACTGCGCATTGGGTGCAGAGTCCAAAACGCGTGCATCGTCGGGCGAGCAAAAATAAGAACCCCTGATAAGGAAGCCTGCGAATCTCGTTGAAACGGTAAACCCCTTTTCGACCAGTGCTTTGAGTCACGCAGTATACGCGAATGGCAATAATTAGAAGCCATTTTACTGTGACCCGAATCCCTTTTAAACTCGATCATCTGCGCTTGGGCGTATCACGACTTGGAACCTTCACCCGTTATTCATCATCATCATCTCTTCCTCATTCCCTTAAGTACCATCCACCCCTCCTCCTTTCCCCCCACCTCCCAATGACACCCGCCATCTCTCGACGACCCTTCTCCCCAGAAACCATCCAATCCGACCTCACCATGAAGGATGCTACTCCCTTCCTCAACTTTGACGACTCTCACACCTACTCTGAATCAGATCAGATGATCTTTGGTCCTCTCGACTTTGAGGATGTCAATGGACTTCACTCCAGCCCGATCCCGTACCAATGGGACTCATTCGACGTCGACACCGACGTTAAGCCTCATCTGAGCTTCTCTGCGCTTTCCACCATGCCTACGACTGATTATGCGCAAGCTCAGCTATCACCTACAGGCAGTTACTATGACTCTGTAGGCCTCCCGTATACCTCGGAGGACCTTGCAAGTTCTCCCTCCAATGATACCACTCCCTATCTTGCCAGTTGGCTCAGTGATCCCGAGATCGCGGCCTTACCACCATCCTCCTCACCAATCAACATTCCCTCGTCCCTTGACAGTCAACAATCGTCATCATTCATCCCTTTCACCGATCATTCTCATTTCCCATCGGATAACACCTTCTCTCCAATGTCGTCTAGTGACATCGCCCTGCACCAACCGCCACGATCTATCTCCCCCTCCCCTTCATTCGAGGAGGCTCGCCCTGCCCGTCCAAGGGTTCAGTCGATCAACCCGACCGCGACTTCTGTTCATGCTCCTGCATGGGCGACCCAGCTTTGGGATTCTCCCAGTACTCTTCGTTCTCCCACATTGGCCCGTCCCTCAGTCCGGCACTCTCCATTCACCGATACCACCCTTCGCCCCCGTATTCCTCTCAGGAGAGGATCTCTCTCGTCTGGACAGATTTTCCAGTCATCCAGCGCACCAGCTTTCAGTGAGCCTCGGGCTCCGAGCATGACTCGATCTTACAGCCGTCGTGCTGAGTCAACCGGTGTCACTGAGGACCGTGATGCCACCGTGCGACGCAAGAAGAAGATAGAGGATGCGCCTGTCTCTGAGAAAGGAAATGACCCTCGTTAGTTGTTCCGCAGTTTCCAGAAATGAATATAGATCGCTTATGAGATTTGCTTTTGTTACAGCCTTGAAGTCTGTTTTGAAGCCGCCGAAATTGGCTCCCTCCGCTTGGCAGCTTTACTTTACGGACTGGATCCAACGGCAGCAGGCCTCGGGAACCCGAAAGCTTAACGTTGCACAGGCCGCGAAGGAAGCTGGTCAAGAATACGCGTCTCTCACCCCGGAAGAGAAGGAGGTAAGTGGATATGACGTCAGAATTTTGCTCATTCTCATATTCTCTTTCCATTGTTCCTGTTAGCCCTATAAACGGCGCTCGCAGGCCGCGAAGGAAGCTAGGGAGCGGGAACTCAATGCCTATATGCGTACTCTCACCCCCGAGGACATCAAACGTGAGAACGCGTATCGTGCGGCGCAGCGCAAGGCTGGCAAGTCTCGGAAGAGTAATATCAAGGATCCCAACGCCCCGAAGAAGCCTTTGAGTGCCTACTTCATGTTTTTGCAAAGGATCCGCGCGAATCCCAAATTAGTGCAGGAGATATTTGGGGACGAGACGGAGACGACCAAACAGAGCGTTTTGGCCGCTGCGAAGTGGAGATCGATGACGGACGCCGAGCGACAGGTATGTGGCTGGCTTTGCTTATGTTTATTTCTGTATGCGGTGGCTGATAAACTGTTTTGTTTTTGTCGCATCCCCTTTGCCCGCCCTTGTTTGCTTCTTTTGTCATTGTTCTCCTGTTTTGTGAATCTAGCCATTTTTGGCACAGGCTGAACAGGAGAAAATGGAGTACGAAGCTGCGAGGAGATTGTATGAGGAAGGTACTCCCGCATATGGAACAAGCATCAACTTCAGTATTCTGCCGAACAGTCCTGCTTTTGCGAACATCAAGATGGAGTCGTCGGAGAGCGAGAGCGACTTCAGCACGGATGACGGGGACCGATCTGTTCGCTCCTAATTTCCCTCCGCCCATTTTTTCTCATGCTCGTGCTGAGCTCTTTTTCTGATACCCGCCGTTTTTTGCTTGATGACACGACCAAATGCTTCACGACCGTCACGTTTTTCTGATCCTGCTTTGTTTTCCCGTTCTTGTCGCAGGTGGAAGCTCTGCCGGCATCTATAATATCTATCATCTGGTTTTTGTCTCATGACGTTTCTGGGCCGCCAATTGCATGATACCACCACTCTCTCCTTTTCCAAATCTCTCGACTTTTGGCTCCGACTTTTGATTTCGTTATGGTTTTCTCGGGTCATCGCCTTATGGTGTCCCTTGCTATTCTGTCTCCTTCGATCTTCGACTTTTCCGATATCGCCAAAGCGGCATCATTCTGTCAATGAACGTTTTGATTCTAATTGTATCCTGTCTATGCTGTGTATTTCTAGCACCGTACGTCGATCCTTTCTCACCCAGTATGTGCATGCGTCGCGAGAATAGCTCGCGGCTGGTGGTGACCGGGTAGTAATATATCACACTGCTCACCACGTATTACGATATGGCTTCCATTTTTCCGATATGATACCATCTGATTTTTTTCATACAAGTACATACACGGCTTACGGCTGGAAAATAGGTACTTGTAAGTAGTCATTGGCATGGCTACGCGCCTACCTTAGTTGCTCGTTAATTCTGTTCTGGACTTGAGCGGCGGCGGATTCATGGACCTTTGTATAATTCGTGTATCACCTCTGACTTTTGTAGTGTACTTTCGTAGTATATGTGTATGAATGAGATTTGGACCTTTTAATTAATTGCCCTTGTCGTTTCGTTTTGGGTCGATGTCGGACATCGAAGTCGAGACATCGTTGATTGATGGGTGTCTATTTTTTTTAACACCGTCGCTGGTCTTGTGTCATGGTCATGCGGTATAAAGACATATGCCGCTTCGGTGTAATCTCACGTACGTTTTATCCTTGCCTAAGAAGAAACGCATGCATATCAATTATTATGGACTTTGTTGGGTTAAGATAGGGCCGAGCCGGATCGAGAGCGTCAGTGTAGTATGACGACTATGAGTTGACACGTATGTAGGACGTCATTAGTGACTATGACGACATCGCCGGCTATTGGTTGATAGACATGTGCTCGGTGTTCATGATGATGATGGCCTTAAGGCTGTTTTTAGCGCCATGTGAGAGCGAAGTCAGAAGGGCTTAATTATCTTCTTGTCAGTGGGTGGCATCAGGTCTAATAGGCGTATAATCAACGCTCGGCGCGACATATCGATGGACAAGTTATGTAGTGACAGATCGGATCTCTAGCCGCTCATAAAAGCGGGGTCTAGGTAGGTTACGAGCATTATGGCCGCTAAGCGAAGTTGGATATCATCGTGCTTGGGGTTGGGATGTGGATGCGGAGAACCATCTTTTGATGGGGATCTCCGTCTTCGAGGAATTCTTCCCCCTGAATGATGACGGCGATGAGTCAGTGACGGTTGTGATGGGAATGCGATGGGATCGTTGGGGCGTGGCGGATTGTGGGTCCCAGGATGGGATGGAGGCAGTGTATTAGTATTGGTTATGTGAAGGTGGTTGACAGGAGGTTGTGAAACTTCGGTGTCAGGCGGAACCGCCCCTTTCGAATCGGAGGGTAATTTATCAACCCCTCTTTTGGTTTGGAGGGGATGTCAGAACGGAGAGATTTACATACCTCTGGGATGTAACCAAACCTAAGAAAGTTAAGTGGTTAATTTCCGCTCTAGCGTCGGGGCCGTGTGTGTGATGACGATAAAGGAAAAGAAGGCGCGCAGAAATCAAAAGAGGAAAGGGCTGCCTTGAGGCAGCCCTGATTTAGATTGCCCTCAGGAATCTCGCCGATGCCACGCGCGGAATTCAAATTGGTCCCAGTTGGCGTATACGCCTCGTGGGACTGGACATTTGGCTCGGACGTTGCGGGTTTAAGGTACGAGATAGTCTCTGATGATCGGAAGCACAAACGAGATTAGAAATTGCTTACTTGGAGTAGAATCCCTTCGCGTAGATTTGGGAGTGGCAATGTATTTTGATCCACTTTGAGCCTTGATGCGGAGGTGGAGTAGGATATGTTTGGTTGGCGTTGGCGTCCGCGGTGGAGACTGGATTGGAGACAGTATTGCTTCCGTTCATTTCGTAGTCGCCATTGGAGTTTGCTGCTGCGGCAGACGGAGATACCGAAGCAACGGTACTGTTGGCGTGAGCTTTCACCCAGATGTGTAACGCCTCTACCAGTTTGCGGCCGAATCCGTATTTGCGATAGTCCTTGAGCACAGCAAGACGTGTTAGTTTATAGGTATCTGTTGTACCCGGCACCAGGTATCCACGGATTGTGCCGATAGGCTTGAGGGAGGGCGTGAGTCGGAGAAGGAAATGCGTTGAAATATCTTCTTTGCTGTAAATAGCGAAGAGAGTCAGGAAAGGCCGGAGAGATAAAATGTGTCGGTAGCACTAGCTCATCAAATTCCACGTCAAGTGGGAACTTTTGTTCGTGATGGAATACTTCCACTCTCTGCAAGCTCGTTAGACGTGCCTGCACTTGGATACAAAGTAAACGGAGGGGCTGACCACATCAAAACATTGCTGCCATTCGTTCTTCGAGCTGGCAATGATGATTTCGTGGGACGGGATGTCCAATTCCCTTGGATCGGCAGCCATAGATGATCTATAGGTCGACTGAATTCGGAGCTTTCTAGACATACGACGATTACTCACTGATTTTGCAGGTCCCAGGAGCGGCTCAGGCGAGTTCTAGTCCGAATCTGGACTATGTATGTTCCTGAGCCTGTCAAGACGATCACGTGGGTCGTAGGCTGACCTAATTTGCTCACAAACTTTTCGGTCGTTTTTGGGTTCTGCAAAGCCCATACGAAAACGGTTCACACTTCCGCCTTTTCCACCATACTGTAATTGCTGAAGGTAGAGCCTTCATAACAATCCGGTAACCATACCCGTTGCTCATTACATTCCTAGGAACAACTTTCCGGGACCTCGTCATCCCAGACGAGTCTCATGGTTGAACCATTCGCGGCGGTCGTACGAAACTCCTTGTTTCCGGTTCGGTCTGCACTCCACAGCGCTTCTTCTACTTTGGCGTCCGCGGCCAAGGTGATGCATTACCAGCAGCATCATTCGTTTTTCTCGTCCAACCTTTTCGGGCCATTGCCACGCCGAACGAAGGGGAAGGAGAGGGAGAGGGAAGCACCGCGTTTACATCGCATCTTGCAATGCAAGGAATGGTCTTGTTGTCCTCCGAGACATTTTCTTTGTTGCCCAGGTGTGTGCCCTACGCTTTGTGTCATCTCAGTGAGGAATTGACCTTGAAGTAGACCATGGCTTGCCGTTTATGCTTCAGGAGTTGCTACCGCCCCGGGAACGCCCAGTCCCCCGATCTCAGAGCTCGCGGTCTCAGCTCGCCCACCGCCCTGGAAAGCACCGAATCCGAACCTCATTGGGTACGCAACGAAGACATGCGTCTCATGCCACACGATCAATACCTACATCTTCAAACCAAGACCAGCCTGAAGCATCGACCTCTGCTTTGCCAGACGCAAAGCGGTGTGACGTAAAAGACCGGATCAACCTGCTAGCTCAGGCACCTCTAAAAAAGTTCGACTTGGACGCTGCTTGGGAAGCTTTCGATTTAGCCTCTATGGATCCGGTATGCTTGTCCGACCTGAACAAGGATACCCTCCTTCAGTTTTCGCGTAATTTCTGCGACAAAGTCGAGGCATTCTATCATAACGAGAGCAAGATTGAACACCTCAAGAAATGGAGGGACTGTTTTCGGATCCTAGTTGAACGGCTACAGGAGAGGATCTCCTCTTCATTGACGTCCCAACAATTCAACACGCTCCAAACCCTAGCTGCGCGTTCTCGAGCATTGCACGACCAGGCGGAGGCTGCCATAGAAATCTTGGAGGGCATCCGTAGAGCGCGGCGAGAAGAGCGGCGGTGGCTCGAGCGTCACGATCCTGAGATTATCAGCACTTACCACTCTATATGCGCGTCGATATTCTATTACAAAGACGCTGTCCATGTTGTCGATTTTCTCGATCAGCATTTCTTCTACGAATATTTCCGGCCTCCGTGGTGCTATTTCTACCGGGATACTAGGACTCCGTTGTCCCTCCGAAAGAGACATTCCCGTCTCCTGCTCATCCTTAGCACCATCCGAAACCCTGCATCCCTCTTTCGTCAGGACCGTGGTCGGCACTGGTATGCCATCGGAGCTATAATGATCTTGGCATATTGCGAGCACAAGCTCCCCCAACTTGCCTACCGGGTTTACGAGGCGATGGAACGATCCAGGATACCCATGAACAGTCTATTGAAACTTCGGCTAGTTCGTACCCTCGCTCGTGGCAAACACTTTGATCTCGCGTGCCGAGTATTTGACGCCGTTCGTCCCACCGCTCCGGAGTACATCCCCACAGGTATCCACCTCTTCGCGCTACAGGGCGACGCGGAGGGCGTGTACGCATACTATCGTGACAAGGCGAATAACCCGAACCATCACAATAACAAGGTGATGATGCTTTTCAGTTGGGCCATCCAGGGAAGGACCTCCCGGGTTCGAAGCGTATTCAACGAACTCTATCCAAAGGATTCGGAAGGGCGGTACGAGAACTTCAAGCCAAACGTCATGGACTATGGTGTCGCGATCTTTGCTCATGCACGACGTTCGAATCCCAAGGGCATTGAATACTGGCTGAAACGGATGTCTGAAGACAATATCAAACCCAATCTCTATGTATACAGCTCCATTATCCAAAGTTATCTGCAAAGCGGGAATTTACGGGCTATTGCGGATGTTTTGGATCAGGTGCGGAGCCGTGGACTTGTACTCAATGCTGTGGTGTACACGAACATCATCACAGCGCTAGGCAGACACCATAAGCCTAGTACTGCCGAGGGTATCTTCAAGCGTGCTCTGCGGGAAGGTGTCCAACCGGATCCTACGATGATCGGTGCCTTGATGAATTCCTATGTGGAAGCAGGTGCATGGGAAGAAGTAGTGGAGTTATTCAGGTCGTTAGAGTCAAACACCAAGAGTCCGTTGCAGGTCACTACCGAGATCTACAACATGGTCCTGAAGGCGTATGTCCTCATGGGTGCGCCTTTCCGCGTTGTTGCGTTGCTGTTTGAGAAGTTGGACAATGATCCAAGAGTCTTTCCTACTAACATCACATTCGCGCTGCTCCTCCAGTCTGCATGTGACACGGGATATATGCACGCGGCAATGGAGATCTTCAGGGAGATGGATCGACGGGCGAAGAGGGGGGCAAAGAGTTTGATCAATCCATACGTCTTCACAATCCTCATGTCCGGATTTCTGAAGAAGGGAAATAAGGACCAGGCGATGGCGGTCTACGAAGAAATGATCAACCGAGGTATCCAGCCTACATCGGTTACATTCAACACAGTGTTAAGCTATTACACCAACGAACGGTCCGAGGACAGCCTACGCATCGCGTACGAATTTATGACACGTGTTGCCAAGTGGGAGGAAGACACCTCGATGATGATGGAGCACAACACGAAGCAATCGCCTCTTCAAACTGTGTACGAACCCGTTTTGCGTGGATACGCGGCGAGCGGGAACGTGGAAGGGTTTGAGAGGGTGTTAGATGAGTTGTTGGACGCAGGCGGACAGTTGAGCATTCCTGTCTTGACTGCCCTCCTAACCCTTTACCGGCGGAAGGAACGTCTTGACTCGGCGAGGAAAGTCTGGGACCACCTACTCGAACTGGGCCAGGAAGCACTACAGGCCGCGAGTTTTGCGGTGGAAGGCCAGGAAAACTTGACCCCACATACAGACATGCTCTGTGTACCCCTCACCACCTATCTGGATATGCTTTCTGCCGCAGGCGAACACGACGAAGTTCTCCAAGTCTGGCGGGAGTACCAACAGCAGGGCTTCAGCTTCAACTTCTTCAACTGGAACCGATTGGGAACATACCTTATCCGCGCGGGCGAGTACGAACGCGCGTTTGAGGTGTTGGATCGCATCATCATTCCGTACACCCGACTCGTTATCGACCAGTCTCCACACAATCCCACCATGTCGTCGTTCTCTGCCAAGAATACCAAGGCGACAGAGGGTGAATTCACATCGCCACTCGACATCCTCAACAAGACCAACCTTTCCTTCCTCAAAATCGCCGTTGTCCCCAACCGTCCACTACGTAGCTTTACACGTTCGAAAGTCATTCAACACCGCACAAGCTTTGACCCCGACGACAGGGCTACTACATCCATCGCCCTTGCGAACGTCTCCGCTTCTTCCCCCGCCTCTCATCTCCCATCCTCATCCTCTCCCTCCTCGATACCCGAATTCGTTCGTCCCCTCAAGGTGCTCGCACAATCCCGGAGTGGTGGTGGTGTGCCGAGGCCGCATTATACACTTTTGCAGTACCTGCTTATTGGTTATCAGCGGCTTCGTGCAGGGCAACCTGCCACGCAGAGCGTTGATCCTGGTAGCGTGGATGATCTGTATTACGAGGATTATTTACCAGGGCAGCACCTAAGGGCACGTCAACAGCTAGAGTACATCCATCAGCAGTTCCCTGATGCGGTGCGGGCGGTATTGGACTTCCAGATGCAGGAGCGGAATAGGTTGGGTGAGAACTATGAGAAGGTGTATATCTGGGGTTAGAGAGAGTTTGGCATTGACAAAAGCAGGCTTAGGGTCAGACTTGGGTAACACGACGGACGATACAATCAGTATACACACAACCTAATGGGATTGTACACGGTACATACAATACAAGCACAGCACGACACGACACAACAGGACGAAGATAAGCGAGTAATGCATCAGGATACCCGGACCGCAGAAGCAGAGAAAAGGATACATCGCGTCATGTCACACCCCTCCAACACCCCCTCTCTCCTCTATCTGTCTATAGATCTCCTTTCTCCTTCACTCAACCTCCTCCGAGTCCTCTTCTTCCTCCGCGGACGACGAATCGCGTCGACGGCGTTTCGCAGGTCCATGTCGGTTGCGCTGTGACAAAAAAAGAAAATCACCGTGCATCAGTCATCGAAACACTCCCATTGGGTGATCGTTCCGTTTTCTGGTGTAAAAATAGTCCAGTCTTCCTTGACCTCGGGAAGGGTATGGAAGGGTGTTCTTCTGACATATGGGATGGCAAGGGTTTGCGGATATAGAGGAATGGAAGGCGAAGGGAAGGAGTGAAGGGAAGAAGGTCTGGGGGTTTTATACTCACCAGCGGAATTTTCTGTCCTTGATTGCCAAACGCGATTGAGAGCGCTGTCGTATCTGGTTGCAGGTGTTGTTGTTATTGATTGTTATAGATCGTCGATGGGTTTTGCGGGAGGAAAAAGAGGGGAAAAAAAGGCAGTCAGTTATTTAGTCAATTAATAATAATTCATTCATTCATAATTAAGTTGTTATGGTTTCATGATCGGTGAAAAGGTTGAAAGATGATAATGAAAGATAAGCTCGAGGTTGTAAATCTTACCTGGTACACCAGGGAACCGCTTTGCGGAGAAGACGGTGAAAGGTTCTGTGAATGTTTGTGCGAGTACTGGAGAGACATCAGTATGGACTCTCGTGGCGCCGTATTCTGGCGCCGGTGGACTACGAAGAGCCTTAAGACCATGAAATTCCAATAAGGAATGACACGACTCACGCCCCAACGTTCATAAGTCGCATCCTCAGCCGAAAAGTTCCTTCAAAACACCACACTCAGCCGAATATAGCGTATATACGAATAGAAATACATACCCTCAGTCCTAACGGATAAATCCTGGAACAAGAAGAATATCCCAGGTTTCCGATGTTCATCCTGCAATCTACAAGCATTTGCAGAAAGGGGGCCGACCAAAGTCCTCGTATACGCTAAACGGGGAGATGGCATAGGCGGATAGGACGTCGTCACTGGAGCGTTAACGGTGGCGTTAGCACTTCCATTCCTCGAGTCATTATTACCGTTAGACTGTGTATTGAGGGCGGCGGTGTTGCTGTTAGTGCTAAAGTTAGCACCGTTAGGCACCGTGGTCGTAGTCGGCGCAGGGGCGTAAGGGGGAGCGTAGCCCGGGTGGGGTGGTTGTTGGGAGTTTGAAGAGCTGAGTTGGATGCTCTGGTGTTGTGGGTGCTGTGGTTGTTGGTGTTGGTGTCCGTAGGGTGCAGAAGCGTAGACGGCATTGGGTTCGTGGGTCTTTGAGTCATTTGGATCTATGCCGTGGTGGTATCCATCACCGTTTTCCCAAGCGGTTGGTTGTGAAGATACTGCGGCGAAGGTGTGAATTGAGGGGAGGATGGGTGGCGGATAGGTCGTGCTGCGGTCTACGCCTGTGGATGGGGTGTAGCCCCAATTTGGTCCACCGTTATGATCTTGCGGTTGTTGAGGCTGAGGGCCCGGCGGGCCGTAAGAATTTGGGTTGGAAGGATGATTGGGACCATTGTAGGAATTGTCCACCGGTGCCACGGAGGTGGCAGATGAGAAATATCCTTGGTGATGTGCAGTGTAGGTGGGAAGCGGTGTTTGTGGCGTCTGAAATTAAGTGTATCAGGTAATTATGAGATGGGGTGAGGTTGGGGTGTGAAATACCGGTTCTGGGGGTCGATAGGATGGTGCTGGGGAGGGCTGGATAGGCGTTTGGTGGCCCGAATGTTGTTGTTGGTTTATGCTGGTGCCGCGACGTCTATTCTTGGATGAGGGAATAGGCATATAGCGGTCGGCGGAAGAGGGATGGAGCACGAGGTTCATCTCTTGTTTACCATCCGCAGACCACAAATCAACGGTAACAAGGAAAAAAGACCAGTCTATTTCGCTGTCAAGGACGTGGTACCAGATAAGCCGAGATTACGGGAAATAGAGGTAGACATGAGGGGAGGGCACAGGGAGAGACGCTTACTCGACGTCAACAATGGAATTATCCTGATTCCGTACGACCATTTTGGCTACGGCGGCTGGCGCTAACGGACGTCGATCCTAAGGATGAAAGAAGTGACGATACCGAATTGAGGAACGGATAGAATGACAAGAATACAAAGCTAGTAGGCTAAACGTACTTTATCACCGAATCCACACATTCGGGCACGCAAGGGGTGCTGGACGACCTCCAAAGAGTAATGTCTGTAGGGCCAAGCAAGTCAATGATCCAGATAACATGGGCCCGATCGAGTGGGTTCCTAGACTGACTTGCGTCCTGACCACTTTCCCCAGATTTCAGGGCCGTCCGAAGAGGATGCGTCGGTTTCGGGCTGTGCGGGAGGAGAAGGTGGAGGGCGCCTGGCCTCGCGGTTAGTCTGCTGTATCATGGTGGGTGTTCAAGGAGGGAGAAAGACTTGAGAGGATAAGAGGAGAGAGTCTGGGAACAAGTTCCCACGAGAGAAAATGGGCAGGCGGAAATTGGAGGAAATGAGCGAGCGGGAGGAATTGGCAGGAGAGAGAGAGTAATGGTACTACAGCAGGAAACCACGCTCAGACCCGAAACTACGGGATCACAGTCTCCCAGTCACAGCGCTTGCACCTCTCACTTCCCTGCTCTCCCTCTTCACCTCTCTTACAGCCCCAGTCCAAGTATCATATCCTCATTAACCCTCCCGCAGTGCACACAGCCACAGAGCTTAATGAGCATCGTCGTTTCCGCTGCCTGTTCTTCTAGAGCGACGCCTAGGCTTGGAAGGATGGATGATGTGAACGTGTGATAGCCAATGTCTGATTTACCAGTTCCCTGGAACGCCCACAACTTTGGGATACCTCTTGTCACAGCTCTGATCTTGGGAATGTCCCTCGGTTGCGTATGATTCTCCGTTTCCTCCATGACCCTGACTCGCTCTAACATTCTTTGTCGCCTCCGACAAGTATAAAACACAGGCAGTGTCTGGCGATAAGATGACACATGTGTCGGGCTACGAGATAACCTCGCGTCCACATCAGATCTTGCAGATCTCACACGTGGTCTTCGCTGTCACCCGCTCACGTGTATCCTCCAATCCTCTGCTAAATGTCTGCAAGACGTGTTAAAGTCCAAACTCATCATTTGCCACGTTGACATCCATGGCCGATCCTGCTGCCCGAAAACTCCTCAACGAACTTATAAAGCGAGAAGGTCTCAACAACAAAGTATGCAACGACTGCAGTAACCCCAATCCCCAATGGGCGTCGCTCAGGTATCTTTGCCTGCGTTTCTGTTCTTCGGACAACCGAATACTGACAGCGGCCCTAGTTTTGCTGTATTCCTATGTCTGCAATGTGCTGGTACACATCGTGGTTTTGGCGTTCACATCAGGCTAGCACCGTTCATTGAGCCTCCGGACTAAGATGTTCACCGTGTTCCTGTTGTTATCTAGCTTTGTCCGGTCAGTTACAATGGATGCCTGGCAGGACGACCAATTACGGCGTATGGAGGTTAGCTTAACCTCCTGTCTCACGTCTGCATCGTGCTCACATCGTTGATAGCTCGGAGGAAATGCCCCCTTTCGTGAATTCATGAAATCCTACGACCCCTCTGGAGGATACAAAGAGGGTGCCAGCCCCTATGACACATATCATTGCTGGGCGGCCACTCAGTACAGGGAAAAGGTACGCGGCCTACCTTTCTCCTCAGGCGCTGTGACACTTAATTTCACAATGACAGCTCGACGCACTCCTGGCAGGAAAAGATTGGTCGCCATCACCGCCCCCAACCAACCATAGCACCATATCACGTTCGGCCTCACCAAACCCGTCCGCCGCTCAAGGTCTCCGAAAAGCTCGCACTCAAAATACCCGTTCAAATCCCGGCCGTAGCGAATCCCCGTCTTCATTTACATCCAACTCTCCTCAGCCAACCTCCAGTTCTAATGGGCTAGGCGGGGCCCTCAACCAAAAATCCCAAAACGAGGCTTACTTTGCCAACCTTGGAAAGCTGAATGAAAGTCGGCCTGCAGATCTTCCACCATCTCAAGGCGGTCGTTATCAAGGTTTTGGAAACACACCGAATCCACCAGCGAGCTCGCATCCCTCGCTCAGCCTAACTTCTGCCAACGCGCCCACGCTGAGCGAGCTGCAAGAGAACCCTATGGCAGCGCTGAGCAAGGGCTGGTCCTTGTTTTCTGCTGCAGTCGCAGGTGCTACGAAGGCTGTATCCGAAAACGTCATTCAACCTGGCATGGAAAAAATCTCGGATCCGACCTTCCAGGCTAGTGTTAAAGGATACGTGAGCGAAGCCCAGAAGCGAGCAGCCGAGGTTGGGAGTACCGCGAACCAGTGGTCGAAACATCAGTTTGGTATTGATGTTGCGGATACGGTGTATGGCGTCAAGGAACGCGTGCTTGGTGGACCGGCGAGGAATGGATACGGTCAGGTTTCGTCGTATGGTGATAATGAGACGTCAGCGTTGTATGATGGGAATGACGACGATGACTTCTTTGGAGAGTTTACTCAGGGGAATAAGGATAATCAAGGATCGGAGATGTGGGCGGGAAGCAGTGCTGCTGGAGATCCTACACCGTCTGCATCTGTGCCTGTTGCGACGAGACGGACAACCGGAAGTGTCACTTCGCGTGCCAAGGCTGCGAAGAAGGACGATGATTGGGACGAGTGGAAGGATTTCTAGGGTCTCGGTTCAACTATACCTGCTTCTATTTTTTTTTCCGCTGTTTCGTGCCGTGTCGTGTTATGTCGCGTGGTCGCGTTCCTTGGGTGCTTCATGTATACATAACTACTCTTCTCGATCCCTAATTAATGACTTCTGACTTTCAAGATCCGTGAACTTGTTGAGAGATTCGGCAACAACGGGAGCCAAGGTCCGGCCGATCACAACTCCGGCAACGTACATCATCCTTGCCCCTCCACAATATGTGAATACTCTCATCCATCCACCACAACGTTAATCTCTATACCAATGCGGCCAGCAGCACTTCGTCAAGCAGTGCGCCTCACCAAAAACTACACACGTACCTCTACACTAAACGTGGTTGCACGAGGATACCATGCTACCGTACTCCCCTCGCTCGTATCTACGGCTTCACCAGAATTCCAAGCCAAATCTGCAGCGATGGATGAATTGGTGAAGGACTTCGAAGACAAATTGGCTAAAGCGAGACTTGGAGGTGGACCTAAAGCCGCCGAGAGGATGCGGAGTAAGGGGAAAAAGTTGCCTCGGGAACGGTTCGTCCATCCATTCCTCAAATTCCCTCCACTTCCCAACCCAAATGCTAAATGGCGGTTATATGCGTAACAGGTTGAACTTGTTATTAGATCCTGATTCTCCGTTCCTCGAGTTATCGGCCCTCGCAGCACATGATGTATACCCAGGCGAGGCTATTCCCGGTGCAGGCATCATTACGGGTATCGGTCGTATTTCAGGTCGGGAGTGTGTCGTAGTTGTGAATGATGCTACTGTGAAGGGTGGTTCGTACTACCCTCTGACTGTGAAGAAACACTTGAGGGCTCAGGAGATTGCGAGGGAGAATGGGTTGCCTTGTGTTTATGTTGGTAAGATCCCGTTCTTGACCTCCCCGTAAGGTTTACAAAGCCGCTAACGTCTTTGGCGTTTTACGAATAGTTGAATCTGGAGGTGCTGCGTTGCCTCATCAAGCCAACGTGTTTCCGGACAAAGAACACTTCGGTCGTATATTTTACAACATGGTACGCTCGCTATCCACCATAATCCAGCTCCGATTTGACCACTAACAGCACGCATACATCCAACTGCATTAGGCCCAAATGTCCGCACTTGGCATCCCACAAATCGCTATCGTACATGGTATATCTGTCGCTGGAGGCGCATACGTCCCCGCCATGGCCGACGAGAACATTATCGTCGCTAATCAGGGGCATATCTTCCTGGCGGGGCCCCCTCTCGTCAAAGCTGCCACAGGTGAAGCGGTGGACGAGGAGACGTTAGGTGGAGGCCTGATGCACTCTAGCGAGAGTGGTGTAACGGATCATTTGGCGAGGGATGATGAACACGCGATTTTCATTGCGAGGGGTGTTGTTGGAGATCTTGGGAAGGCAGGTGGACGAAGTGTGCCTGTGAGTGGAACATTTGGAGTTTGTTTGTTGGGTGTTGACGTTGTATCTGGAATCTAGCCTGTTGCTGTGCCAGAAGCACCGTTGTACCCTGCTGAAGAGTTGCATGGGATTGTTGGTACGGACGTGAGGCAGCCGTTTGACATGCGGGATGTTATCGCTCGTATAGTTGATGGCTCACGTTTCCGGGAGTTCAAGAAAGAATATGGTCCTACGATCGTCACGGTACGTTTCCTCCATTTCACCCCTCTCGATCTATTCCTTAATTGCACTATTCCCTTAATCCGCTAATCCACTCCACATGGCAGGGCTTCGCACACATTCATGGTTACGAAGTCGGAATTATCGCCAACAATGGCATCCTCTTTTCGCCCTCTGCACTCAAAGCAACGCACTTCATTGAACTCTGTTCGCAGCGCCAGATCCCCCTATTGTTCCTCGTTAACGTTACGGGGTACATGGTCGGTTCTAAAGCTGAAAAGGGCGGTATTGCAAAAGATGGTAAGTACTTTCTCTTCCATTTTAATATTCATTCTTCTGTTCGGTTTCATCAAAATAATGTTTTCTGTTTGGCGGATTCGAACCCTGGTGGCTAGATTGTGGCTTTCCTTTTCTCTAATTTCCGCCCTTCTTGATGCGTGGATGTTGTGGTTGACAGATATATCCCGGTTCCAGGTGCCAAAATGGTTAGGGCTGTTGCGTGTGCGGATGTACCCAAGCTTACGGTTATTGTGGGAGGCAGCTTCGGCGCTGGAAATTACGGTACGTCTTACTCTTCACAACCACCACCCCCTCGGTCGTCTAATGATGACTACCAATTTGCCCGTTAATTAGGCATGGCCGGTCGAGCGGTACGTATCCCCTTTCATCCATCAACCTCCGTTGTGACCCTGATGTCCATCCGCCGATCTCTAGTACTCACCTCGCTTCTTATGGATGTGGCCTGTAAGTCCAAACCTCCTTATCTATATCTCTTACGTTCTCCACCCTGTGCCAATTAAAATCCATCCATCCATTTCCTGTCACTCACCTATATTTATCTTGACTACTATCTATATTGACACCTTTTCCATTCAGAACGCGAAAGTATCAGTCATGGGTTCAGGACAACTCTCCCAAGTGATGACAACAGTGTCAAAGTGAGTATTCTCGCTCCCAAGTTCATTCATAAGCTGTTCATCACCGTTCATGCTATTCGCGGGTGCAATGGCTACGGGGGTGACTGTGGCTGCTTGTTGATCGATGTGTGACTGACCACGCTCCTTCCATGACATCTTTCATGTCATTCTATTCTATCGTATTCTTCTCGTTTCGCACCAGAGATCCAGCACAGCATGCCCCACTCAAATCAGAGATTGAGAACCAATCAACGGCGTACTATTCAACCGCCCGTCTATGGGACGATGGTATCGTCAAACCTACGGATACGAGGGACGTCCTTGGATTAGGCCTCGGGGTTGTTAATCGCGAGCGTATACTTCGTGGTGGAAGGTTTGGAAGTACCACTTGGGATGGAGATAACAAAGGATTCGGTGTCTTCAGGATGTGAGCGGGACATGAGGAGGTTATCTCTGTACACTTGGTCACGTAGAAGATACACCGTAATACATACACTACTTATACACGGTCGATTTCTTCAAGTCGTTCGAAATCTTGAGGAACTATCACAGCCCAGTCCAGGTCAGGGTCTGCCCTAATTTGATGGTACCCTCCAACCTCAAATCACTCGAAGAAGCGGCAACATGAACCGTAAAGACCCCCCTCTCTGCAATCCAGTGCACAGCCCTGTCATCATAGAATCCCAATGCGTCCCTATCGAGATCTAACGTAACAGTTTTGCTCTCTCCAGCGGCTAATCTCACTTTGGTGAATGCCTTAAGCTCTTTCACAGGCCGGGGTAAGGAAGCCTGAGCATCAGAAATATACACCTGGACGATCTCTCGTCCATCGATGTTACCGGTATTCGTGACGGTGAACGTTACGCTGAACTTTCCTTCTTCCGAGACCGACGAGGTCTTGAGACCAGAATACTCGAAAGTGGTGTAGGAAAGCCCGAAGCCGAAAGGGAAGAGAGGTGCGAGCTTTCGGATCTCATAACTTCTGTACCCCACAAATATGCCCTAATGTAGAGAGTGACAAATGGCAATCGAAGTTAGGTCTGGTCACGACAGAGAGATAGGGGCTTCGAAATGACATACTTCGTTATACAGAATCTTTCCATACTCTTGGCCTTTGTCACCATATGATGGGTATGCCGGTGAATCCTCGAGACGCCGTCTATCGTCACAAGGATAAGTGGCACAACAGACTCAGAGACCGAGAAGACTTACGGGAATGTCAGAGGAAGCTTGCCAGAAGGGTTGACTTTACCGAACAGAACATCAGCAAGAGCATTACCGAGTTCATTACCTCCGAAGAAAGCCTATGTGGAAGACATCAGAGTCCGAAGATAGATGAATGTTTCAGGTTCATCAATTCACCTGAACGAGGGTGCTTGCTTCAGAAATCCATGGCATAGTCACGGGTGTACCGGTCTGGTTGACAACGACGGTATTTGGATTCGCCTTGAGAATCTCAGAAACAAGGGTATCGGAAAGACCGGGCAAGCTATAATATGTTGGGATCATAGATTGTATAACATCCCAAGGTTCACTTACTCCATATGTGGTCGATCAAATCCTTCGCTCTCGAGACTAGGGAGTGGTCAATTTTCCTTCCTTATCTCAAAGAAGGGGGGACGAACTCGTGATTAAGGCCAACAACCAGAACGGCCACTGACAACCCCATTAGACACTGAAAGACTTCAAGTAACACTGGCCTTACCATCGGCTTCTCTCGCCAATTCAACTGCACGTTTAAGCTCAACTTCTGGTTCAATCTTGCGTACCCCTCCCAAACGAATACCACCCCAGGACTTGAATGGAGAACCCCGCTCGGCGAACTCGACGTTCTCAAGGCGTATCTCGAGGTTGTAAGCTTGCCCAGCCTTCAATCCTGGGACAGTCGCTCTGATATCGACGGTACCGAGGCCGAAGAATGAGTCCCCTTGCTCAGGATCGCTACTCAAGTCGATGAGCAACTTGTTATCGAAGAAAAGATTGCCTCTCCCCGCAAGATTGAGGCTGAGCTCCCAATCACCGTCTTTGTCGGGAACAAACTTGGTTGAATACTGGTTGATGAAAGGCGGTCAGCAACGCAAGTGGATTCACAAGATACAGGGATGACATACTCTGATCCAGCAGACGTAGTTCACTTTTTCGTCCTAGACCGCCGTCAAAAGTAATTCATGATGAATAGAATATATCGTACAATGTGGTCCATCAGGAAACAGTCGGTTGATCGGGTAGTTGTAGTCCAAGTGGGGGCGGCCAGTGGAGTAAAGAAATTGGGTGCAATGGCGGTGAAGTCCCCCGAAGGCTTGTCATTCCAGAACTCCATGAGAGCTCCGGGGCTGCCGTCTTCGAGTCGGATATAAGGATTGAGGAGATGAAGGTACTTGTGGGTTGTTGCTCCGATCGTATATGTGACTTGGGCTCCGATCTCCTCTGCTGCTGCTTGGATCCCCTCAAGGGGCGACACATTGTAAGTCGACAACAAGCGCGCTGAGCCTCCCCCAGAGGTCATAGCGATGGCCGCATTGGGTCCAATCACTGCAATCTTCCTGAGTTGCTTGGAGAGTGGAAGAAGCCTCTTGTCGTTCTTTAATAATACGATGGCGTCTCGAGCGGCTTCCCTAAGAAGTTGTCGTTGTTCAGGAGTGTCGATGAAGCCTTCTTCTACGTTGAAAGGAACACCCGACTCGATTCCGTTCTTTACAAGTCCCAGAACCTGAAAGGAAGAGTCAAGGACAATCCAAAGTTTGATTTACCTGCCTGCGCACCTTTCGAACACGGGCGTCTAAGTCCCACTCGAAAACCTTCTCAGCAGCCAGCGCCCTTTCGAGCGCCCTTCCGCGCATGACAGAAGGACCTCTATTGATATCATCAGTCGAGGCCTCAGCAATTGGTGAGGAGAGGCGTACGGCATCTCGAGATCAAGGCCTGCCTTAATGCTTTCAGAAGTACTGTAGACGCCGATCCAATCGCTCATTATCATTCCTGTGTGGCTGGTGAGTTACATTCAGTCAAAAATGAAATTCGTACCCTTAAAGCCCCATTCCTACCCAGACAATTAGTAAATTAGTAAACGCGGCTGAAGGTAAGAAATGGAACTCGGACCTTGCGTAGGATGTCGTCTAGAAGACGTTTACTCTCAGAGACGTGGAGACCATTAACGCGGTTGTAACTAGTCAGGTCCATCGTCAGTAAATATCCGAGTGGTATAATAGTTTTTGAATGCTACATACGCAGACATGACAGCCCACGGATTAGCATTCTTGATCGCGATTTGGAACGGCTTGAGGTAGATTTCACGTAGAGCTCGCTCGCCGACTTCACCTAGATACGCACAAAGTATGCCTCAGTTGCGTCCGTAGACGTTAAATAAGGGGACTGACTGCTGATAGAGAACCTGAGGGCATGTTTCAGCGATTGTTATGAGCATATAGCTTGGATTCAATCACCTTTGATACTCTTGATCATTAGCAACGTAATGCTTGATGGTCGCACTGATGCCTTTTGACTGTAGACCGTCAATGTACGCTGTTGCGATCGTTCCGTTCAAGTGCGGATCTTCAGCGAACGACTCAAAACCTCGACCACCGAGAGGAGATCTCTGCGTGTTGACGGTCGGTGCGAGCAGAACATGAACACCTACGTATATATATGTGAGCAAGGGCTAATACATGCTGTTTGGATGCGAAACCTTTTGCACGAGCTTCATCACCGAGAGCCTCGCCGACGCGCCGGGCAAGCTCGATATCGAAGGATGAGCCTAAACCCGTGGAACAGGGAAAACAACTCGAAGGAGTGCCGTTGAAAACTCAAGATATGGTATAAGTCTGAATTGCTCAGTCATGCTTGCCGTCAAACCTACAGTATGCACCACGAACGCCGTTAGGGCCTAAAGTGAAAGTTAGCGAAGTAGTGAGTGGTTCGAAGGGACTAACCATCGCTGAGTTTGATAGAAGGTACTCCTGCCTTGGGAATTGGTTCTGTATTCCACCATCCCTAACATCGATGTGAGGTTTGCTTCCATATGCAATGGTCACCTTACGAACCAATCCAGTAAGGAGTTTGACCTTGTCTGCCACCGTCAGCTTTGCTAAGGTGCTTTCAACATCAAAATCAACAGCCATGGCTCGTCGGAGTGTAGACAGATGTGATATGAGAGATATCTCATCCGCTTCATGAGAAGAGTCTCAAATAGGACGGATAAATCTCGGAAAACGAATGTGGCCCCTGGTGTCATAAGATCCCCAAGTGATACGAGAAGGGGCTATAACTAGTTAGAAGTCAACATTCGAATATCCACCGAGCGCAGATACCCAGCAACAGAGATCCACGTGAGGGTTTGGGGGAATATGAATATCGCGAGTATGGAGGTGAGTGATGTGGGTGATAGTTCCGTGTGATTGAAGGATCGACACGTTCCTTCAACGTCCGCCTTATCCCACTTATCGAGTATTCCCGTCCCATCTGTGGCTGCAGAGCAGAAGTGAAGGTGAATGGTCGGAATAGCGTTGCGGCGAGCTCTCAATCACGTGTGTTTTCCCATGGACGACCCAGGCTCAAGTTTGAGAGCCTGCGCTTGCGTCAAGCACTACATACCTGATTTACAGCTAACTTCTTGTCGGACTGGAGACCACGTCGCATGTTCCGTGCCTTTCTGAACTCGATGCGCAGAAATGAAACAGGAAGACACTGGCATAAGTCAACAGCGACCGGCTGAACAACTCACAAAGCTTGATGAGCCAACACAAGCAAAAATACGGTCAACGCAGATTCTTACCACCCTTCCTCAGATTGTCTCAGAGCTGATTCAAAACTCGTTGGACGCGAAAGCGAGCCATATCGACGTTGGTATCAATTATGAAGATTGGATGTGTTGGGTACGAGACGACGGATCAGGCATCAGCAGACAAGACCTGGAGATTTTCGCAGTAGAAGATGTCGGTATGCGATACCGTATGGCCATTTTATTTTTTTCTATTCGCGCCATCTTATAGACTTGAAGATACATCAAAGGAATACGCGCCAGGATCGATAAATGCTTCATCAACATATGGTTTCCGCGGTGAAGGTATACCCGTTATTACCATGTGGCTTCCGGAAGTGCAATTTACCCGTATTCAGCCTTAGCATCTGCTGCACAAATTTCCTGCCTTGAAATTGCTTCGCGTTCTAGTAGAGCGCGGATGACCTGGTGTGTGATCAGAAAGGTGCGTACAGCATTTTGCTCTCAGGTCTTGCCCGGAGACTGACTCGCCGAAAACCCTCCAAGGGCGATCAATTGCTATATAAAGGCGAGGCTCTGCGTTGGCGGAGGGAGTCCCCAGGTACCGTTGTCTGCGTGAGAGATGCGTTTTTCAACGTACGGCTTGGTCTTCTTCCAAAGGAGGAAATACTAAGAATATTATGTTCTCCGCAGCTCCCTGTTCGACGGCTCTCGCATCCTTCCGCTACGAAAACTTGGGAACTAGTCCGGCAAGAGATTGAAATATACGCGCTTGTTTCCCCATCTGTTTCCTTCACATTGGAAGACCTCCACAGGAACCAGGAGAACGGCGCCAGCGACCGCATGGTGCGGATTCCCAAGGTGAGGATGAGACGTGCTGGGTCGACACAATATCGATGATCGGGGTTCTTGACTGTCAGACTTCATCAACCTTGGCCACTTTTCGACACCTCTATGGCCGGGCTTTGACCGAGGTTGGTATTGCAGACTCCTGGATGAACCGATTCCGACCTATCTTCGTAGCGGGTTGAAACAATAAACGTTGCCGATGGAAATCTGAGGGCCGAGGGATTCATCAGCCTTCACGGAACTTCCTCAAAGGTGAGTTGGAGTTTGCTGTTCGGTCCTGACTTGGAAGTCACATAGTGTCCAGATTTATCAGTTTCTATGTAAGGGTTTGTGAGCCTCGTGGCCGGCTCGGGCTGATCCCGTTTTAGATATTAACAGCCATCCGTTAGCGTTGTGTGACCTCCACAGGCTCATTGATGCACAATTTTCGTCAAGCAGCTTCGGGAAAGACGTAAGCTCCGTTCAGCTGATCATCCGTGGTGTCTGACGGACACTTTTCAAAACAGTCTCCCGACGATCGGAGAAAAGACGGTGCTAACCGAACCAGTACGCTTTCTTCTTTCCCTTTATATTTTTATACAGTCCTTCACGGGAAATTTAGACCCTCGTCGTTCCCCACGTAAATCTGAACAGAAGCCAGTATATGTATTGAACATATTTATTCCTCCTAGTGAAGTGTATAATGGCCTCGATCCTGCAAAAAATATAATTGGGTTGCAGGTGCGTTACTCAGCTTAGACTGCTACTTACTCTATCTTGATTCATGGACAACTGCGCCGAATACAGAATAAAACCTCCGTTATACCCTTTTTGATTCGCGTTATACGCGGGTTTCTCGCCAAGCATGGTTTTATGCACGATACTTTAAATGTGCAAATACCAAATTTAACGCAAGTAGGCGATGCGCCTCACAAACGAAGACGAGTTCTTACGGACGAGGACGGCAATGACGCAACGGACGGGTCATCCTTGACGCAAATCCCAGACCTGCGGCTTCTATCATTACAGTGCTCTTCTTCCCAAGCACTGGATGACTCTGTGAGTCCGGTAGTGTCTTGCGAGCCGGATCCGAGCTGATTGCGGATAAGGAGCAGGAAGGAATACTAAAGGGACCTGCAGCGACAAAAAATAGCTTCCATGCGGATTCTTCGACAATTACAAAGCTTTTTTCAACTTCAACAGCTGGAACGGGACCTTATTGCCCTCCAGGGCTGGAACCGAACAAGAGACGGACCCTCTCTTCATTCCAGTCGGAATCTAGATCAAGTACCGCGACATCCGTCCCCACATGGTTACGTAGCGCCCTCGAGGTATGAGCGCTTTCCAAAACAGTTAAACTGAGCGGTTCCGCTCATTCATTGAGAAGGCAAACAACTCTTATTCGCTCTTTGAACCAAAGATACCCTTAGTTTGCTCATTGCTGGTAAACGATCCGCTGCCAGCGGAACATGGTGTCAGGACCACAATACAACAGCATTCTTGCCAATCAGCAGATTTACCTTCACTATTGACGAACCAGAATCCCGTGTCAAGCTTCTTTACAAAAGACGATTTATCCTCGGCGAGGATTATCGGTCAGGTGGACCAGAAATTTATTGCTTGCTTAATTTCCCATTCAAACACTATTGGCGATCATAGGGTGCAGGGATTCGATGCCAGCTCGGAGGGAGAGCCTGCTGTTCCCGAAACCTCGACCCTCATCCTCATCGACCAGCACGCAGCTGACGAACGTGTTCGCGTGGAGAGCTTCCTCAAGGAGTTATGTCTAGGCTTCTTATACGCCTATGACAATAATGTAGATGCCGTTCGCGGAGTCAAGCTCAGGATCCTCTCCCCTCCGAAGCCCGTACTTGTGACCTCTCACGAATTACGACTGTTAAAAGAGTCGACAGAGGTTCAAGAAGCATTCCGGAATTGGGGGATTCGCATCGCAGGAAATTCCACACCGGATCCAAGAACCGAAATTTTGTCAACTGATAGTGACAATAATGGATATGGTCAAATATTGGTCGAAGCTATACCCGAGGTCGTCAGTGACAAGGTAACGTTTGTCTCGATCCGAAGCTTTCTGCCGCTTACTCATGCTTTTCACCGAAATCCCAGCTTCTGCAGGAAGACGAGCTGCAGGATTTAGTCAAGGGATTCCTCGTACAGTTACGGACAGATTTGCCTTCCTTTTCAAGCTTTTCAAACAAGAATCTAAGCCAGGGAACGGGCAAGGAGTTCCTGTGGCTAAAGGCCCTCCGATATTGCCCACGGACATTACTCGACCTGATAAATTCGAAGGCCTGCCGAGGTACGTAGGCCGCCGGCTTTCTACACGACCGCGTTCACAAATTTGATTACACCTTCTAGGGGCGATAATGTTTAATGATACACTGACCATACCTCAGTGTGAGAGCCTCGTGCAACGTCTTGCCCAAACCGCGTACCCCTTTCAATGTGCCCATGGACGGTGAGTTATGAGAGTATTCTGCTATCGTTCGTTTGGCTCACCCCACCTTCTCGGACAAGCCCATCTTTGGTACCCCTCATCGAATTACATCCTCAAACGGGAAGTCTTGGGCCGAAACAGGCGTTCCCTTGTGATTGGTCGGGGCTGGAAAATTAGGGGTGAAGTATGGAAGAGGACAATTCTTTGTTTTCGAGATCTATGTATAGCTTTCCGATGATCCTGAGTTGTCTGGACCTTCGAAGTCCGCCGGGATTTAGAGTGGCGCAAAGCGACAAGAATGGGTACTTTGGCTGGGGTACTGTAGGGAACCTAAGGTGTTGTTTACCCTTTCCTCCAACTCTGCTCTAGTCTATCAGGACGGTAAGAACGTCTGGACATCATTCCAGAAGGCTGTGAGGTGGCGCGATAACTCCCAGCATCGATGGTTGGAGCGTACTGGAGCATTCTAGGGGAAGGACATCCCTGGACATCCTTGAACCACACTAAAAATAGATGTACGAAGCACCGAATGAACGTCCCGTGAGATATTGAAAATCACGTGACGCGCGCCGCAGCACGGTCGCGTGACGTCAGGAGCGGGTCCATCCGTACACGACGTCATGATTTCATGGGGTTCATTTATAGGGTGCCCAATACATGAGAGATTGTTCTAGGCTGCAGATTGATTCTCACTATCTCACAACTTCAGCTGCTTAATCACCGCATTCTCTCCTATCTACCGCCATGCCCAAGCACCTCACACTCGTCGTTTACAAGCCCGACAGTCAGTCAACCGATGAATACATGGTATATGTCGACCCTGTACAGGTTTGTAGCGCCCTTTATCGTATTCGAGGCGATTGCTAACCCTCCCATCTCTTTGATCGTAGTATCGTAAATGGAAAGATGGAGGTGAGTGATCTCATCGAGAACGAGATTTGTAGCTGACGACGTTTGCACAGACACGTGAATGCAATTCTTTACCTCTTACACGACGCAGATACTGATGGACACTTTAGTACGATTCCACTTGTAGATGTAGTCGATTGTGAGTCGTCTCCTGTATCCGTTTCTTGGGCTTGACTGATGGCACCTAGCTTGGTCTATTTATCACACTGGGCAAGGAACGCAGGGTTTGCAAATGCGACCCTCCAAACAGCAACTCGATAACCTCTTTGGAACTCATAAAGACACTGAGGTCGTTGAGTTTATCCTGAAGAACGGAAGGCCACAACATGCAGATCTCGAATCGAACGTTTATTTCTCCAACCGCGGCAAGGGAATGCCTGCGACGAACGCCTCGAGGGGGAGTGGTGTGATAGACGTTCGAGGAAAGGGAACGACTGGCCTCTGATGTCAGACATTGTTGATAGAGCAAAGAACTTGGAAGATCTCATTCTTGTACTTTATCATCTGCTTTCTGTATCATGAAAAGATCGCGTCGGATTTGTCTTTTAGCGCCAATCCTATGAATCAACGAGGCAATCCAACCGCTTGCTCGAGCCTCGGTGGTTCAGATCGGTCCCGTGTGGCAACATACATTGACTCACGTCAGGCGATCATGCATCCAGCAATCGGGCCCGCATAGTAGCAGCCACAGAAACTCAATTGTTCATGTGACTGGGTATAAAGGGTTATAGAGAGGCCGGGGAAATTGGTCCTCGTGACCATGAGTTAGCAAATGCAGGTTCCAAGCCTATCATGTGCCACTTATGCGGCCAACTCAACCTTTTGGCCGCTAGTTGACCGCCACGCAAGCAACGCTGCAAACTATTGCAACAAAATATCGAGTTGAGTTTCTGGGTACAGGAGACATATGAGGATAAGTCAAGGCGTCGGAAATTGGACCAAAGTCGGCGCACTTCAAGGATACTTTTGACAGGTCAAAGTCAACAGCTTGAACTCTTGTCCAAGGCGCCACAAAAATCGCAATCCTGATCGTTAACCCATCTGTTTACTGCGATCGGCTCGAGAACAGCCAGGAACCTCGAATGATGTGGGAAACTCATCTGCAGCTGGAAACCTGATAAGCCCGTTGCTGCATCGACGGTGCTCATCCTTGCGAACCGGATATGCGGTAATGCCTTGACCCAACCCTTTTGCGCAGGGTTCGTATAGAACCTGAGGCACTGATTCAGGATCTTATTTGTGTGCTCGCTTGCGCCATCTGCCTCAGGGTGGTAGGCCGTAGTGAGCTTTAGCCTCACACCCGTTAACTCATGAAGCGCCTTCCAGAACGCGCCAGTAAATTTGGCGTCCCTATCTGAAGCGATACCCAATGGCAATCCGTTTTCAGTATACCAGTGCGTGAGAACAATTTTGTCACTTCAGCTGCTGTCGCATTCTGTGTCATAGGGATTAGACGGACATCAGCACCTTAGGTGTTCCGTAGTTGTCATTACGCAGCTAAGCCCGTCGTCCTCTGGCAATGGACCCACGAAGTCCATTGCGACCGCTTCAAAACGTCGTTCTGGGATGGGCAGTGGATGCAAAGCCAGACTGGTGGGTGATTGTGGAGCACTGGACAAGTTCTTTGCAAAGAGGTTTAGATGAGGAAAGAAATTCAATTCAACGTTGAACGCTATCCTTTTATGTTAATATATCATATGACCTCCTTCGTGGGCGAGGAGAATATGTCCCTATCGCATCGAAGACTGGGAGTAAAAGAAGTGGGATTGCATGGGATTTCAGCGACAGACGATAGAGAAAGCAAACTCACTTAATGCCTATATGTTCAAGTATTAAGGGACATTCCGGAAATCAACGACGACGTGTAAGTTCAAGGTGTAAATACATACAGTACAACACTGCCCCCAGGTGCTGTGCAAAGGTCTAGAAAAGTGAGACTAGCAATGTGTATTGGACACCTTGGGTCGGAAAGATCATCCAAGACGCCATGAAACCAGGCACTGGGAAGGAGGTTGTGGGGTTAACTTAGGCGTTTGGGTGGGGAATGTACACATCGTCATTGTTCTGCAAGAGGGCTTGAATAGAATACAAATACCGGGGAAACAAAGCCGCCACTTTCGTCAACGATGATGCATTGCTTAACGAGAAACCTCATCATGTTCACCGGTCAACAGCAGAATGCCGAGAAGAGTGGAGTGCGAACAGTTTTTTGAAAATATGGAGTTAACGATGTCGGTGATATCGAAAATGTTGCGAGGCCAAAGATTTGGGCTTGATCATTTGAGATGGGGTGACAACGCTTAGGATGCCCCATCGGGTACTTTCGTCAGTAGTGATCGGCGCCCAAGCCGGGACTAAGCACTTTTCCCCATCGGGTGCCCGGGAGTGTTTCCTGGGAGATATGAAGTACACCACCAGAGCTGGTTCCGTTAGAAGGGATTAGGATTTCCAGACACCCATCTGCTGGTTGTCATTGCCTTGAAGTCGACTAGAGGGCACTTCAGCCACGCTGGTGTGATTCCTCCGATAGGATGGTGTTTACTGCGGGACTGGGAGAGAGAAGGTAGGACGAACGAAGGAGAAGCAACATACAGCACAGGAGTGGAAACAGGGCGGGCGAGTCCTAGTCTGTCCTTACAAAAAAAGTGTTTGAGTCAGGTTCAATCAAGGTGCGTAACCAAGTACTTGTTTCGTGGTGCTCTCCTTGATGTATTGACAGCTATGACAGAATTTTGATGCATGAGAAGTGACATCGATGTGCCATAGTCATCTCTCTGGGAGTTTCTTATGATGTAGAGAAGTCCAAAGTCAGACAGTGATGTTCTGGAAGATATCGTTTGCCCGGAAAGGAACAAGTGGCCGTGCAATGGTATGTTCTGTCCTCGGAGTACAGCATAGTCCGAAAAAGCAGAGCTGGAAAGCATTCTCTGAGAGTCGATTGAGTTTAAGATCCTCGTCATCAAGATTGTTGGGTACAGTATCGCAGGGAATGAAGTGAACACAGGTGAATAGAGAGGTCATACACAGAGTGGGGTATCGTTGAGAGTCATGTAGTAATCTTGCATAAAGATCTAGACGACTTCGCCTACCGAGACGGAGCCGAGACCACCAACAAGTGGGATTGCAACCTTTGGCGCTGAATTACGTTTAATTTAGCTTGCGCGCTAAATGATGTCCGTGGGAATGATATACAACTTCTACTGCCTCCGAGTTCGACCCCTTTCCTCGCAACTTTGAGTTACTCATCCGGTTGCGTGCCTCTCTGTCTGTCCCTGATAGCATGCGTCTGCATGTACAATATCCTATGCCTGTCCGGCTCTATTCCCTTCTGCAGTATACTGGCGACTATGGTGTGCTGGACATCCGACTCTCAAGCGCGTACTTGTTCATACGATTCAGCGATCCTGGATGCTACAATGCATACCTTATGGCTTGACTCAGTGTCTTCACCCATGACTCTATTATTGACTTGAGGTGGAGTGGGTAAAGAAACACGCAACTTCAACATGCTGTCAACTGGTCAATTCAAGGGTTGTGCTTTGTCCTCTCACCCCCTTCCACACACCATGGAATATTGTTTTATATTGCCTCTTATATTCTCGCCAATAGGACGACAGATCATCTGAGGGGCTCAATTGCTCGTGGGCAGACCGAGTTCGATACTGTGGTCTGACAAGCAGCCGAGGTCCACCGTTGTCGCTATCCTGAGATGAGGCGTGCAATTAAATTTTCATTTTTCAAAATCAGGGATCTTTCGATCAAATCTACATATTCCTATGACGTTAAGGAAGAATCCCTGACAGCCCATTGATGGACGTGAGTGCATAATATGCTCTGCTTCTGTGAAACAACTCCGCATGGTTGGTCCACTGGCTCAAGGCTGCTTTGTGACCTCAAGAGCAACTTGGGGCCTTCTGGCGCTGTGTTTGGTGCAATAATGTGCCAACTTGGATGACATCAGGGGGGAATGTAGCGAGGTTATTTTCTTGCGCAGATGCAACCCACGATACTCTAATGGCAGCGTTCGCAAACCCCATTTTTATACTTGGAACTGTCATTCCGCTCCACCAACATGTTGGATCGGATTTCTACAGCATGATGTTGGGACCGCACAGACGAGAGAACCGTATTAGGTTGTGAAAAACAGGCCTAAACCAAGGACTTCGGCGCGTATAAAAGCCCTCTGGGCCTCCCTCTTGGTCTCCAGTCGAACACATCCTTCAGTCGTTCAACAATCACCCAGCAAACATGCAATTCAAGCTCTCTGCTCTCGTCGCTGCTACTCTTGCTACCTCTGCCCTTGCTGCAGGCATTCCGCCCAGTCAGTGCAATACTGGACCTATCCAGTGCTGCAACTCCGTAGACAAGGCTGGCAGTGATGCAGTCTCCAAGATTCTTGGACTCTTGGGCGTCGTCGTTCAGGACCTGAACGTCCTCGTCGGTATCACCTGCACCCCGATCACGGTCATTGGTGCGGGTGGCGACTCCTGGTAAATTTATTCGCGGGCTTTGTTGTACGACTCGAGCTAACTTCTCTGATAGCTCTGCACAGGCTGTTTGCTGCGAGAATAACAACTTCCGTATGATATTTCTAAGCTTTATATCTCTGATCCGCCTGATCCTAATATTACCCTTTAGATGGTGTTGTTGCCATTGGCTGCACTCCCGTCAACATCAACCTTTGAAGTTATCAGATGGAATTTTTTTTGATTCGAGCTGCGAGCTTTATGAGTGACCTGACTGTGATACAAATCCTGTGTTAACGATGTAACGAACCTATTTTTGACCACCTCGAGGCTCTTGCCTCTGTACACCTGAGTTCAGGCGAATCCTGGTGAACCATGAGTCGTCGGTGTGTTCTGCACGCCCTGCGATCCCAGATGACAACAACCAATGTTATTGATACTCAGGCGTCGGCTCAGTTTGCCATAATTGTTTATTTTAGACTTCACGCAGTACAAGCTTGGCCTATTTATCCCAAATGATATCGGGTTTTGAGCGAGGTTAGGGTGTATGGGAACAGGCTTGGGCTTTGCAGGCTAAGTATAATTTGAATTATACTTAGGTCGGCCGAATATCGAACGTTGATTTAAAAAAATGGAGGCCACAGCGGAAGTATAATTTCTTCATACTGATTCATGGTTCATTATCGCAGAAGTTGTGCTTTCATACCACATGTATACTCGGCTATAGCAACACATAGTGTTCAGATGTGGTTTCAAGATCGAGACCAGAGCGAACCATCTCGTCCAATGTGGCACAGAATTCCGGTAGTTCCAGGCCTGGTTGCTGTATTCGCCTGGCCCGAAAGATATTCCATCTACTTGGTGCATTTTATTGTGTAGAAGTTCACTTACCACAACTTCGTTACCCCAAATAATCAATGTTCTTGAGAGCAGTCCCTTAAGAGAATCCAAGAACAGCCAAAAGAAAATAGTTTATCGAGTATTCCGTTACGGAATGATCTGCTAGTTGGTATAGTTCCTAACGTCGTCCTTATCCGTGCTGCAGGCAGCAGGGCAGAATATTTTGATAACAAGATGACCGGGCATTTATCGTCGCTCAGATTTAATACGAAAAGCGTTTTTCGTGGCGTATTTCACATTTACCAGTGTTTCCTAAGACATTGGTCGCCGGAGAATATTCGAGACATTACTGAAGGTCCACGCACAATTAGATTACAAGGTTGGCCAAGCTGCATCGTTCACACAAACTTTATCGCCGTCTGATCACCTTAGCTTTGACTTGAGTCTGCATCCCATACGAGATTACCGAAGGCCTCCCGACATAAATCCAGCTCCGTAGCTTCGATCGCATGTCGTGAAAACTCAGAACAAATATAACTCCCCCTCCTAGCTTCTCCCTCTTTTCCTGATTTTCACACAACGCCTTCTCTTCTATTCGGGTCACCCCCCTACTCCTAGTTTGGTGCTTCGACAGAAGGAGAATGAAGGCGCTTATATTATATTTATCCACCTTCATGTTAATCTTGTGGCGGCGTTTCTTGCTCCATGGCGGGGGGATTGAAATGGGTTGCCGGAATGGAACATGTGCAACCCATCATTCAATGCTCAACTCCTGTCGGCGAAAACAGACATCTGTGTGCAAAAGTGGATGTAGGTCTGTGGGATGTTCTTACTGGTGTCGCTGAACTTTATAATAGGAAGCAGACATACTGCTCAGATACGGTGAGCGTATCGTAGTTCCTCAAGCCACTATAGCAGCTGTTCCAAGCCGGGTAGGATTAGTGAAAGTGCCTTGTATACTACCTATCAGATACCGTAACGAATACGGATATCCACCTTTGAGCTTTAATAATGGTATTGGAAGCCATCCAACTGCGCACACCCTCCCTCTAGACACCTACTCATACATCATTACCATCACCACATTAGGTCACTATGATAGATCTACACCTCCTGAGCATGTAATATCCCTGCTGCCCAGCAGTTTCTGCCCATTCCTTACTCCCAGTCTGAACCAACCTCGAACATGCTCTCACAAACGCGAAAACCTCTTCTTCACCAGTAAATATCGAACTACCTATGATATCAGTCGACAGACCCCACATAGCTAGAGCGCCAAATTACTTACTTTGATGTCATCACACATACGACGCCGAAATTAAGCAGTGATTCTAACAAACGCCGTAGAATCATAGCATCTGCAATATCAGTCACCTAGAAACCAACCCCTTTTAGAATCCTTGGCAACCAATCCAAGGTGTGAGATTACAAACCCGCCTGGAATTCATCGAAACACAACACAACTGCCTCGTTAGCCAAGTTGTGAGCAACAGGCAATATAGGATCACCGCCATCCAATCCCAAAGCAGTCTTTGCAGTATGCACACGCTTATGAACGTCAATCATGAACGCATGGAAATGGACAGGACGTTTACGGGTAATATTGGGTGGGAGGGTATGATAGAAGAGATTCATGGGCATTGCCTTGTCTGTGCCGACATCACGATAGAGGTATAGAGCTTTTGGTGCATCTGCGGGAGGTTCTGTTGGTAGTGGATCTTCGCGACTGAAGATATGGGATAACCGGAGACACAGAAACTTGTCATCGAGCGTTGGAGAAGCTTATTGTGTTTGACGGTTTGCACGAAGCAATGACACTAAATCATGTTACGCGAAGGGCATCCAAGGCACCAGGGATCACCCTCTCACTCTGTATTCCAAAGGCTTCTCTCGGCCTACATCCCTTTCGCAGAATATAGAGGAGGCTGAACGCGTACAAGAATCACGGCTATCTAAGCTCCTGGACAAATACAAGCTTCTTATCCAAAGAGAGGAAGCTCCTGTACACTTGCCTGTATGTTGGTGAGTACTCTTGGACTGACATTAGGTCTGTTCATCCGCACCATCTTGTACATTATAACCGTGTAACAAACTCGTCCATCCTCACATCCGGCAGAACGCTCGCGATATCTTCATTTATTCTTCCATGCGTGAGGTCTCCTCCCGGCTTCAATACTGCTGAATGACATCGGTACTTAGGTGCTCAGCAGGTCCTTCTGCATGCGGTGCGTCCCCCTGTAGCGACAGAGGCCCTCAAATGCAGGGACCTTCGTACAGGCGAGCTACCTGAGGATAAGGGTAACTTCGATTAAACCACGCATGGGCCAGCGACTCATACCTGACCATTAGGTGAAATCCTTGCTGCCTGTCATGATCTCCAACACTCGCGTATCTTCAATAGCTAGTACGCCCAACTACATCACCCAGGGTGCGCTAGAAGAAACATGTATCCATTTTATCTGCTCACACGAAGCAGAACCGTCATACAATACCCTCCATACTCGAACTCTCATGAAGCAGCAGTAAGCGCCAACCTCGCCGACACCTCTGCCTGGCTCCTCACAAGATTCGTCAAGCACGAAACCATGAGTGTATCCTACAAACCTTCGTGGGATCCACCAACTTCCTCTCCCACACCGACACTCGTACCGAGTGTGTCCATCACGTACCCGCCGATCGCAGGATCACCTTTTGTCTCGTCTCGAAGAACAGATTGGACATAGGCGAGGACGCGGTTGAGCATTGAGGAGACGTTTTGGATTGCTGTTTCTAGGACTTCGAAATCGGGGATGGGCTGGGGAGAGGTGGGGGACTTTGAGGTATCGACAAGGAGATCAACTGTTGATTCGTTAGTGAAGATCTTGGCAGGACTCAGATGAGAATGCACGACCGCTTCATTCGGCGTTGTGAAAGCGGAGTTCGACTGATACAGGCACAAAGACGCAGTTTTCAGCTTTTAGCACAACACCCACCAGTGAATTATATATATCAGTTGATGTCAACGATTTGATAGTTAAGGATATCTCTACGCACCTGATGTATGCTTTTACACCAGCCTCTTCACCCTCGACGACGCCAGTGTTTACTGTGATATGTACCACAGGGTGAGGTGCAGTCTCTGACGAGTAGAAATTCTGGATTAGCGCGGAATAGGTGTTTAAGTTCGACCCAGTCAGGTACCTATCACATGCACCCGCGAACAAGACAGCACGCCAGCGCCATATACCTCTCGACACAAATGAGAGTGAAATAGACCTACCATCCCTACCACCCAACGATAACCTCCTTCGGGTTAACCTTGTGGTGCAACTCGTACATCGTCCTATGATATTCCATATCCACGACGACTTGCTCATCTGTCTCGCTATGCAGAACTGCGAACGCGCAACGGATCATCGATTAGCCACGAGATATCGAGAAGAGTGGAGTGCGAATGGTTTTTTTTTTGAAAATGTGGAGTTAAGAATGTCGATGATATCGAAAATGTTGCGAGGCCAAAGATTGGGGTTTGATCATTTAAGATGAGGTGACACCGCTTAAAAAGCCCGATTGGGTACTTTCGTCAGTGATCGGCCCCCAAGGAACTAGTATTTCTTCTCGTCGGGTGCCCGGCGTATTTCCTGGAAGATATGAAGGTACACCACCAGAGCCCAAGGGGTCAGAGTTGCCGGATGCCCGTCTGCTGGCTTTCATCGCTTCAAAATCGACGAGGGGGCACTTCAGCCATGCTGGTGTGATCCCTCTGATAGGACGGTGTTTACGGTGGAACTGGGAAAGAGAAGGTAGGACTAGCGGAGGTAAAGCAACATCTAGCATAGGAGTGGAAACAAGGCGGACGAGTCCTAGCCTGTCCTTACAAAAAAAGCGATTGAGTCACGACGTGTAACCAGGTACTTGTTTCCCAGTGCCCTCCGTGGTGTGTTGGCAGCTATTGGCAGCGTTTTGATGCATCAGAAGTGACACCAATGTGTCATGGTCATCTTTCTGGGAGTTTCTTGCGGTGGAGAGAAGTCCAAAGTCAGGCAGTGATGTTCTGGAAGGTACCGCTTGCTCCAAAAGGAACGTGTGGCCGTGCAATGGCATGTTCTGTCCTCGGAGTACAGCATAGTCCGAAAAAGCAGAGCTGGAAAGCATTCTCTGAGAGTCGATTGAGTTTAAGATCCTCGTCATCAAGATTGTTGGGTACAGTATCGCAGGGAATGAAGTGAACACAGGTGAATAGAGAGGTCATACACAGAGTGGGGTATCGTTGAGAGTCATGTAGTAATCTTGCATAAAGATCTAGACGACTTCGCCTACCGAGACGGGGTCGAGACCAGCAACAACTGGGATCGTGACCTTTGGCGCTGAAGTACGTTTAATTTAGCCTGGGCGCCAGATGAAGTCCGTGGGAATGATATACAACTTCTACTGCCTCCGAGTTCGACCCCTTTGCTCGCAACTTTGACTTGCCCGTCCAGTTGCATGTCTCTCTGTCTCAGGCTGTTTCTGATAGCATGCGTCTGCATGTACAATATCCTATGCCTGTCCGGTTCTATCCCCTTCTGCAGTATACTGGCGACTATGGTGTGCTGGACATCCGACTCTCAAGCGCGTACTTGTTCATATGATTCAGTGATTCTGGATGCTACAATGCATATCTTGCGGCTTGACTCAGTGCCTTCACCATGACTCTATTATTGACTTGAGGTGGAGTGGGTAAAGAAACGCACAGCTTCAACGTGCTGGCAACCGGTCGATTCAGGGGTCATGCCTTGACCTCCCACCCCTTCTATACGTCACGGAATATTGTTTTACGTCGCTTCTTATACTCTTGCCAATAGGACGGCCGATCACCTGAGAGGCTCAATTGCTCGTGGGCAGACCAAGGTCGATACTGCGGTCTGACAAGTGGCCGAGGTCCACCGTTAGAACTATTTTGGGACAAGGAGTACAATAAAATTGCCATCTTTCAAAATTTCAATATCGGGGATCTTTCTGTCAGATTTACACATTCCTATGACGTTGATGGAAGACTTCCTGATAGGCCGTTGACAAACGTGAGTATATAGTGTGTTCTGCTTCTGCGGAGTAACCTGCATAACCAGTTCACCAGTTTAAGGCTACTTGTGCCTCAGGAGCAGCTTGTGCCTTCCAACACCGAGTTTGTTGCAGTAATGTGCCGCCCTAGGTGACACCATGAAGGAATATGTGAAGTATTTTCTTGTACAGATGCAACTGCGATATAATGATGGTGATTTTCGCAAACCCCACTTTTATACTTGGAACTGTCATTCCGCTCCACCAACATGTTGGATCGAATTGCTCCAACATCGTGTTCAGTCTGAACAAACGAGGGAACCCCACGAACCATATTATGTTGTGAAAAACAGGCCTAAACCAAGGACTTCGACGCGTATAAAAGCCCTCTGGGTCCCGCTCTTGGCCTCCAGTCGAACACATCCTTCAGTCGTTCAACAATCACCCAGCAAACATGCAATTCAAGCTCTCTGCTCTCGTCGTTGCTACTCTTGCTACCTCTGCTCTTGCTGCAGGCATTCCGCCCAGTCAGTGCAATACTGGACCTATCCAGTGTTGCAACTCCGTAGACAAGGCTGGCAGTGATGCAGTCTCCAAGATTCTCGGACTCTTGGGCGTCGTCGTTCAGGACCTGAACGTCCTCGTCGGTATCACTTGCACCCCGATCACGGTCATTGGTGCGGGTGGCGACTCCTGGTAAATTTATTTGCGGGCTTTGTTGTATGACTCGAGCTAATTCCTCCGATAGCTCTGCCCAGGCTGTTTGCTGCGAGAATAACAACTTCAGTATGACGCTTATAAGCGTTGGATCTTAAATCCGTCTGATACTAATATTGCCTCTTTAGATGGTGTTGTTGCCATTGGCTGCACTCCCGTCAACCTCAACCTCTGAAGTTATCAGATGGAAATTTTTTGATTCGGGCTACGAGCGTTATAAGGACCTTGACTGTGATATAAACCTTGTGTTAACGATGTGACGAACCTACTTTTGACCACCTCGAGGCTCTTGCCTCTGTACACCTGAGTTCGGGGGAATCCTGGTGAACCATGAGTCGCTGGTTGTCCTCCACGCCCTACTGTCCTAGGTGACAACCACCAGGGTTATTGGGATACAAGCACCGGCTCAGTTTACTATAATTGTTTATTTTAGACTTCACGAAGCACGAGGTTAACCGATTGATCCCACACTATAACAGGTATGAGCGAGATCCAGTGGGTTCCGGGACCAACTATGGGCTTTGCAGACCAAGTATATTTATATTTAAGCCGGCCAAATATCGAACTTTGGTAATAAAAAAAAGAGGCCACGTGGAAATACAACTTCCCCCAGAACGATCATTCCGACTTATGGTTCATTATCACGAAGTTTTACTTTCCTACCACATATATACTCAGCTATCTCAACAGGTAGTGCTCAGATGTGGCTTCAAGATTGAGACCAGAGCGAGTCATCTCGTCCAGTGTGGCACAGAACTCTGGCAGTTCTAGGTCTGGCTCCTATGTTCACCTTGCCTGAAAGATATTCCATCTCCTTGGTGCATTTCATCTTGTAGAAGTTCACTCATCACAACTTTATTACCCCAAATAGTCAATGCCCTCGAGAGCAGTCTCGCAAGAGAATCCAAGAGCAGTCAAAAGAAAATAGTTTACTGGTTATTCCGCTACAGAACGTTCTGCTGATTAGTAGGTGTCGAAGGTCGTGCTTATCCGTGCCTCAGGCGGCACGGCAGAATATTTTGATGACAAGATGACCGAGCATTTGTCGTCGCCCACGTTTAATGCGAAAAGCATTTTCCGTGGCGCATTTCACATTTACCAGTGTTTCATAAGACATTGGTCATCGGAGAACATTCAAGACATTAATGAAGGTCCACGCACAATTGGATTACAAGGTTAGCCAAGCCGCATTGTTCACACAGACTTTATCGCCGTCTGATCACCTTAGCTTTGACTTGAGTCCGCACCCCATACGAAATTACCGGAAGCCTCCCGACATAAATGAGGGCAGTCTCGCAAGAGAATACAAGAGCAGTCAAAAGAAAATGGTTTACTGATTGTTCCGTTACAGAACATTCTGCTGATTAGTACAGTGTCTAAGATCGTACTTATCCATGCTGCACGTAGCAAGGCAGAAGACTTTGATAACAAGGCGACCGGGCATTTGTCGTTTCTCAATTTTAACACGAAAGAATCCTCTCCAGGCAGCTATAATCAAGGCATAAGGTAGCCGATCCTGGAACCAGAAGTCAAGCGACGGCGCCACAGAGAAAGGCGAGCGCACTAATTGCTCATTCTGGTCCTAAACTGTGATCATCCTCCCGTTGAATCACAATCTAATATAGACCAAGACAACTCTCAAGACATGCAGGAATATTCCGTAGCGCACTTCACGTATACCAATATTTCCTAAGCCGATGGACGTCAGAGAATATTCAGGACATTAGTGAAGGTCCACCCAAATGGATTACACGTTTAGCCAAGCCGCATCGTTCACGCAGACTCTATCGACGTTTGATCCCCGTAGCTTTAAATTCAGTCCCCATCTCATACGAAGTTGTCGGAAGTCTACCGACATAGGTCCGGCTCCCCAGCTTCGGTCGCGTGCCGTGAAAACACAGAACAAATATAGCTCCTCCTCTTGGCTTCTCCCACTTTTCCTGATTTTCACTCAACACCTTCTCTTCTATTCGGCTCAACTCCCCCCCACTCCGAGTTCGGCGCTTCGACTGAAGGAGAATGAAGGCGCTTAAGTAAATTTTATTTATCCATCGTGGTGTTAATCTTGCCTCGGCATCTCTTGCTCCACGGCGGCGGGATCGAAATGAGTTGCCGGAATGCAACAAGTGCAACCCGTCGTTCAGCGTGCAACTCCCATCGGCGAAAACTGACGTTTGCGTCGTGCAGAGATGGATGTATGTCTGTGCGATGTCCTTGTTGATGTCGTCGAATTCCATAACAGGCAGCAAACATATGTAAGACGCGACGAGGGTTTCTTTTGCTTCTTTTGTTTTCTTCACCGATTTATTACGCGGTGCTTGGCGGCAGTAGGTGGGCGCATCAGGTGCCAGTGGGAGTTGGTTGGACATACATTTGGAGATTGGGCTTATGCCAGGCTGCTTCACATGATTTTTAGTCAAAAGTGCACGGCAAACGGTGTTTTGTGTTTATGTTATTATAACATCTGTTCCAAGCCGGGTAGGATTAGTGAAAGTAGATTGTATGCTACCTATCAGATACCGCAGCGAATATTGATATCCAGCTTTGAGCTTTAATAAGGGTATTGGAACCTGTCCAAATGCGCACACACTCCCTCTAGACACCTACTCATACATCATTACCATCACCACATTAGGTCACCACATGCCTCATCAAGTTTACACCTTCCGACCATACATTGTCACTGCTGCCCAGCAGTTTCTGCCCATTCCTTACTCCCCATCTGAACCAACCTTGAACACGCTCTTGCAAACGCGAAAACCTCTTCTTCACCAGTAAACATCGAACTGCTTCCTACGATATCAGTCGACAGACCCTATGTATGCGGCATAGAGCGTAAGTAAAAATTCCGGCGGTAGAGAAGATAGAGCGTACGAGGTCATCCATGATACTGCGCATATGATCTGAGATGCCTTTGTTTGCACTGGCATCGTCGTCTGAGAAGACTTGGTACACCGGGACTTCCGATGTTACAAATAGCTTGGTCTGTTTAAGATTAGGGAAGAGTTCGGTGTAGTGAAAGGGGTGAAAGTACCTTGCTTTCATAGCACGCTATTGCAGAAAAACCTCAGACGAAGGCCAGAATACTAACAATGAACGACTTACCATCAATGAAGGTGATGAATCTCCTCGCCTAAGCAACCCATCACTTCTCTAGAACAAACGCCCAACCACAAGAGGTCGACTCACCAAATCTTTTTGGTTCAACCCCATCTTCGGGATATTCAAAACGAAAATCGTCCCGAAGTTGTTAGTAATCTCGATATAATCCGCAGCGCTCAAGGGTTGTCCACACAAGTCCTCGAAATCAAATTTGGCGACCTTTGATGTGCTTTCTGGGATCACAAGTTTCCGACCCCATGAATCGATAGTGCGATTAAGAGTGGGTGGGTCGGAAGGATTCTCGGCTGTGAGCGCTTTGAAGATTTTGTGTACTTCGTTTGCGTTTTCCGGGGTGAGGGGATCGTAGTAAACGTGTGAGAGGGCTCGGGGTACACGACGATAATCTATGGACATATTTTAGTCTGTTGAGAGTTTGGGGAATGCGTTGGCGCGTACCTGTCCCCGAGTTCAGGTCTGTCACCTCAAACTGTGACTTTAGTAGATCAATAGCCGGAAGGAAACTCGACCGCTGGATCCCGTTCTTGTACAGGTCGTCTGGATGTCGGCTACAACATCCAAGTCAGCATCCGCGTATCTGGACTTCGCAACCAAGCCAGCTAGCTAGAGCGCCAATTACTTACTTTGACGTCATCACACATACGACGCCGAAATTAAGCAGTGATTCTAACAAACGCCGAAGAATCATAGCATCTGCAATATCGGTCACCTAGAAACCAACCGGCCCCTTTCAGAATCCTCGGCAACCAATCCGGGGTGTGAGATTACAAACCCACCTGGAATTCATCGAAACACAACACAATTGCCTCGTTAGCCAAGTCACGGGCAACGGGCAATATAGGATCACCGCCATCCAATCCCAAAGCAGTCTTTGCAGCATGCACACGCTTATGAACGTCAATCATGAACGCGTGGAAATGGACACGTCGTTTACGGGTAATATTGGGTGGGAGGGTATGATAGAAGAGATCCATGAGCATCGTCTTTCCTGTGCCAACGTCACCATAGAGGTATAGACCTTTTGGTGCATCTGCGGGAGGTTCTGTCGGTAGTGGATCTTCACGACCGAAGATACGGGATAGCTGGAGACACGAAGAATTGTCAGGGGGAGTTCTAGGATGGGATGTGAATGTGTTTGCGTACGAAGCCAGATGATTTAGGTGGTTCGACCACCTTCGGTGGAGTATAAGTGACCAATTTATCATGTAGGTCTTGTAATTTCTGGATAATCCGAGTTTGGTGTGTGTCTGCGCGCAGCACACCAGTCTCTATGAGTTCCTGGTATCGAAGTAGAGGTGTGATCACATCTATTCGATTAGACGATCACGATCAGCAAGGATGCACGACGTCATAATCAGCCAGGGGCGTCGTACCATTGTGCTGGGGGATGGTCGTGTGATGGGGTTTGTGTGCTGACTGGCTCTTGGTGGTATTGGTAGTAGTAGCAGCCAACAGTGCAGGATCAACAGTCGAGGAAGACGCAGCGCCGGAAGATACGGAAGCAAGAGACGAGTTCTGTGCCCGATGCGGAGATTTGGGTATTGAGACTGATGCAGGCGACCTCGTAGATGTGGGACGTGAAGGAGTAGTGGAGAGCCTAGCACAGCGTGAGGCAGCTGGCCGGGGATGAGAGGAAGCTACGAGGGTGCGTACTGCCTTCATTTGCAGAGTTAGAGTAGATGAATCAACTGCTCACCCTCCCTCAGGTCACAAACGCCGCCGGAAAAACGCACATCGGCTCAAATGCCATTAACCGGAACTCAACGCATCACGTGCTCATGTCCTGGCTCTCTTTGTCGTTCCGCCGGTTATTGATTGGATAAGGTGAGCTTGGATATGGCTTAGATATGGACAACGACGACGAGACCTACATCCTCCTCCTCCTTGCCGATAGTAACCTCCCCACTGGCTCCTTCGTCGCTTCAGCTGGTCTAGAGTCTTACGTCACTCATGGATTTCTCTCTAAAGATTCCACGGTCGTCGACTTCGTTCGCGATAGTCTTGCGACGTATGCGCACACTGCACTCCCATTCGTCTCTGATGCACATCGCGTCGTAGCCAGTTATGCAGATTTCAGGGATTCACTAGAAGACAGTGACGTAGATCGAGTGTTGGAGAAGCTCATCGCATTAGACGATTTGTACGAAGCAATGACATTGAATCATGTTGCGCGAAGGGCATCCAAGGCACAAGGAATTGCCCTCCTCACTCTATATTCCAAAGGCTTCTCTCGCCCCCCATCCTTTTCGCAGAATGTAGATGAAGCGACGCGCGTGCAAGAATCACGGCTGTCTAAGCTCCTGGACAAATACAAACTTCTTATCCGAAGAGAGGAAGCTCCTGGACACTTACCCGTGTGTTGGGGAGTGCTCACAGGTGCACTTGGACTGACGTTAGGTCGGTCCCATCTGCTTCATCTTGGACGTCATAACCCTGTAGTAAACCTCACATCCGCTAGAACGCTCGCAATACCTTCATTTGTTCCTCCACGCTCGAAGCCTTCTCTCCGCCTCAGTACGGCTGAATGACATCGGCCCTTATGGTGCTCAGCAGATCCTTCTGCACGCGGTGCGCCCCCTTGTAGCTGCAGAGGCCCTCAAGTACAAGGACCTTCGCACAGGCGAGTTACCTGAGGATAAGGATAGTTTCGATCAAACCACCCATGGTCCAGCGAATACCTGGCCATTGGGTGAAATCCTTGCTGCCCGTCACGATCTCCAACACTCGCGCATCTTCAATAGCTAGTCCGCTCAACTGTATCACCCAGGGTACATTAGAAGAAACATGTATCCATTTTACCTGCTCACACGAAAGCAGGACCGCCACACGATACCCTCGTACTCGAACTCTCACGAGGCAGCAGTAAGCGCCAACCTCGCCGACACCTCTGCCTGGCTCCTCACAAGATTCGCCAAGTACGAAACCATGAGCGTATCCTGTAAGCTCCCGTTGAATCCACCAACTTCCTCTCCCACACCAACACTTGTACCAAGTGTGTCCATTAAGTACCTGCCAATCGCAGGATCACCTTTTGTTTCACCTCGGAGAACGGATTGGACATAGGCGAGGACGCGGTCGAGCATTGAGGAGACATTTTGGATTGCTGTTTCTAGGACTTCGAGATCAGGAATGGGTTGGGGGGAGGTGGAAGTGGGAGATTTTGAGGTATCGACAAGGAGATCAACTGTTGGTATGGATGAATTAGCTAAAGATCTTGGCAGGACTGGGGTGTAAACGTACGGCCGCTTCGTTCGGCGTCGTGGAAGCGGAGTTCGACTGGCACAGGCACAAAGACGCAGTTTTCAGCTTTTAGCACAACGCCAACTGGGGAACTATATAAACGGTGGAAAAATATCAGTCGATGTCAACGATTTGATAGTCGAGGGTATCATAGACAGTACACGCACCTGATGTATGCCTTTACACCAGCCTCTTCACCCTCGACGACGCCAGTGTTCACTGTGATATGCACCGCAGGATGAGGTGCAGTCTCTAACGAGTAAAAATTCTGGATTAGCGCGGAATAGGTGTTCAAGTTCGACCCAGTCGAGTACCTATCATATACACCCGCGAACAAGATAGCAAGTCAGCGTCTATATACCTCTCAATACAAAATAAACGTACCACCCAACGATAACCTCCTTCGGGTTAACCTTATGATGCAACTCGTACATTGTCCTGTGGTATTCCATATCCACGGCGACCTGCTCATCCGTCTCGCTATGCAGGACTGCAAACGCCGAACGGATCTCGACCTCGTTCTCTGTCCGCCGACCGAGGAGGGTGCCAATCACGCGGTCTTGTTGGTCTGTACGGCGGAGGTAATGGTCCAAAATCGTGAAGAGCGCGACGGGGTGGACTGTTACATTTTGTGGGATCCGGCTGCATATAACGGAGGTAGAGGCGAAACGATAGCGATGATATGAGAATGAGGAAGTGGAGAAGGGCAAGGGTTGTGTGCACAAGAGGATTAGATATGATTGATGTAAGTGGACAAAGGACGAAGAACGTACATCGCACTGTGCGGTCCAGTCCCAGTGATATGAATTGCAGATGAAGCAGGTCCTAGGGCCATTTTATCTCTCCTCCGAAATCCTCCAGTCGAGTTTTTGGTCAGTAAATGAGGAAGAGAACAGCTGATGGAATAGAAATCTTCAAATCACAACAATTGACGCCCCCAAGAGGGTCGTCCGAAAATGTGCACAAGCCGCAACGAAGTGTGGGAAGGGAATTCGGGTGGTGCCGAAGGGGAGCTGGGACCATGTGCCGGAAAGCGGGTTCGTGTGACGCTTAAAAAACTACTTCGAACCATCTCCTCATAGTCGTATTCTAGAAATGCCTTCGGAAGATACCAAGGTGCGTTTTCGGATTTGTGTTTGGGTGTGCGTTCTGATTGACTTCGTTTCGCTGTAGGAACGCATCGCAAAGGTCGTCGAAGTCGGCCGTGTATGTTTCCATGCTCCATGCGAAAGGTTCTCGAATAGTGTTACTTATAACTTGACCCTCACACAGACCGTTTTGCACTACGGCTGGATTCCATTCATTATTTACGTCGGCTTCACGAGGAGTAACCCGCAGCCTTCGCTTATCAAGTACGTCCTTCTCTTCCTCCTGCCAAAGACACGACTAACATTCGTATGCTATACCAGGCTCATTAGCCCTCTCGCCTAAAAGTCGTCATTATCGCCCGCTGGGCTTCCTGTTCCTGTCATGGCGACAACTAGAGAGGAAACTCAAGCTAGCGCCCTACGCGTCGCCCTTTACTTTTCGCTCGACCGTTCTTCCTTGGCCGGATGGTCCCGTGTCAAAACACCGCACATGAACATGTCCATGTACGATATAATACTACAATAATAATCGAGCACTCTTCTCTACTTCCTTTGCACAGGCTTGAACTTTACACTTGAGCCTTGAACTGTAACCGAGCCCTGAGAGACTGAAATAGAACTTAACAGCTCGATACCATTTCGAATGGTCCGTTTGTGGTGTAACCGAGGTAAGTTTCCTTCCTTGGTTTCCGTGTTTGATTCGCATTTCGGAGCGATGATTATATGCGTCGTGGTAGCACGCGAAGGCGCCTCAAAGGTTGTTTCCTGTGCTCTGAGGCCCGCCGCTAGGGTAACCGCCTCTCGCAAGGCTGGTTTACCGCGCAGCTCCAATGTGGATATGACAAGGCCAGATATGAGCTCCTAAACTGTGCTGCCTTCGGTTTTTTACCCGCGTCCACCATCTGACTATACACGCAGTGAATTAGGTTGACTTAGTGCCTTCCATCTGTCTCCATGATAATGAGTGAGTGCTTTCTCATTGTGGAAACAACCATTACTCAGTCTTTGATCTTAAAAGGTTAGTTGTGACTGAAGCCCTATTGTAATTAATTGGGCAAAGATGTGAAGTGACACTCTGCACTCCGTCATTCCATCCTATGTTTAGGATTTCTCATGGCCCAGAGTCGCCTACGTGGCTTTATTACGCGCCCAAGAGCACAGGTGACACTGACCTAGTCTTGTTGCGATCTCGGGGCCCGGGACACTGGGTGGATCACCCCCGATTATTTATAACGGAATGCACCGGCCATCCGTTACTTTCTGCTATCCGCTCCATCAGACCTCAATCACCGAAGTTGGCTATGGAGACCTTGGCCTATTCCGTACTTTTGTGAGTACACTCAACCATCAAATCCGATACTAATTAACATCAGAGGGACCTTAGTTTGGGATATACTTTGTGGCAGATTTTTCACCTATGCCTCCCGATCTTTTACCGCTCTGAATATGAGAATAAATCACCCTTCCCTAGAAATCGAGGTGTTGGATATTACCAGAATTACGTAGGGGTCGGTGACCAGTGGTGCAGGCAAGTCAGATCCTTGCAAAATCACTGGGAAATTTTTCGGGATATTTCCGCCGTATTGCTTGGGTATGGTATTTCCTTTACCTTTGAGCCAGGTGTTGTATCCTGACGAAGGTATCTGCAGTGTTAGCGCACCTTACATGGGAACAACAAAAGCGCCAGTACATTCTATGACTTTCATTCTTGGTTCACTGTGCATTTTCTGCTCCCTAACGGCCTCCCTCATTGCCCACGTATACATTGGTAATGCCCAAAATCTGCGCAAACCCAGTACAGTCGATTGCTGGCTGGAGGTAGGGGCCTAGTCTTTTCTTTCTAAATGCTCGAGTACGCTGAACCGTTCCCCACAGGCATCCAGTCCTGATCGTGGACTTTGGTTCTGGACATTGCTGTCGCTTCCAGCAGTCTGGTTTATTTTGTCTATTACCGCTTTTCTAGCATTCATATTTTCCTCTGTATGGGAGGATCTCTCGTATGAAGCACCTGCTCGCTTGTCCCCCAGACTCGCATTTTTTCATCGAGCCCTCTTACTCTGCGCAGTCTTTTGGGGAGGCCTTCATTCGGTTATGATTACGATTGCATGGCTCCGAGTTAGGCGTTATCCCAGTCTTACACCTCATTAGTTTCCTTCTAAGTGTCTTCCCTTTTCTTCGGTGCTTGCTCGGAACGCTATGTATTATTCTGCGACGTAAAAGTAGCTGATGTGATATCATAGCCACCGGCCAAGCTGGCAAACTGCCCCGAGCGTGTAACATGCCACGACATACGAGAAATGAAAGACTTAAAACCAAGGGGATCGACAGTGTAAGGCTATTGATTGTCTGCCAAGGACCACGGTAAAAAGCAGGTGGCTAGCGGTTTCTATATATGGGTAGATAGACGATAGAAGAAATGAAGAATATATGAAAGCGTGTCGATAAAGGAAATCAAAGAGGCGATATCATGATTCCACCACAATCAGATATTGGTTATCCCTTTAATTCATCTTCGTTCCATGACGCTTGATGGCAACACATGTACACATAATAACTATTAACGATGGCTTTACCTATGAACTGAGGAATTACCAGGTAGGCCATCATGCTGAGGGTCAACAACTAAAATTGCTAATGATTACGCTCCCGAGTCCGAGCACCATAAACGCAGCTGTTCAGCGGGAGTGGTCATGATGATCACTATTGCTTTCGTCGCAACAATTCACACACCTTCACCTTTTCCCACAAACACTTTAGGCCGATGTACTGGTCGCATTTCGGAGCAATGACTGTATACATGCAGTGAATTGGCTCAGTGCCTTCCAACCCTTCAATGTAACATTGGCTATGTTCCTTTTCATCGCAGAAACTACCCTAGCTCATTGTTTAGTCCAGTTGCGGTAGAGCGATTAGTCGCGACCGAATGCCTATTATAATACCTTGGGTAGAACCTGGGACGAGACATTCAGGTCTTGCCGTTTCATTCTATGAACGGAGTCTCGGCATGAACCTGGGTCGCCTGCACATCTATTACGCGGCCCCAAAGCCTGGAGATGCCAATCCGGTCTTCAAATGCAAGTTCACGAGTCCATGACTGGCCAATCTCCTAATCGCCTCTGGTCATCAGAGTGGGACGCACCTCTCCGTACGAACTAAAGGACGAAGGGTTCGAAGATGCCATGTGGTTTGTCACTAATCTCCGTGATTGCTCCACTCTCGGGAGCGCCTCCCATCACTTGGTGTCTGTCTGTAAATGTCATTGGTCGTGTACTGAAGAGATGCTGAGGATATTACAAGAGTATTCTGCAGATGAATTCTGCCATCGCGGTGGCCAACGAGAAAGCGAAGTTACGAATTCAATACTGTCGCGAAAACCTTTCGGACACGTCCATCGTCAACTACCTCAATGCAATAGCCCCGTTTCAGTCCAATGTTCTTGTCTATTTGTAGGTGCCGCTTCCTTATTAGCTGTAACGCGCCACTGACAGTCTTCATAGAAGGTACTTACTTCACCAGCCACATTGCTTCCTACGACAGACAAGAGTCCTTAAGTTTGTACTTCCTTGTTCTGTCGCTCCTCTCGGCTTTCGCTCCAACGGCGTCGAGATTCCGTTTTTAGAGGTTACATCAGACATGCCTGTTTATTCGTAAGTGCTACTTATTAGCTGTAATGCGCCGTTGACGATCTTTCATAGAAGGTACTCACCTCACCAACCACACCGTTTTCTATGACAAACAAAAGTCCTTGAACTTGTACTTCCTCGCCCCGTCATACCTCTCGGCTTCGCTTCGACGGTGTCGAGATTCCGTTTTGACAGGCTACCTCCAGGACAGTTGAAGCGATCTACGTTTGTCAAGTCCTTCGTGTCCTCTCCGGCGTTTGGGATCTTATGCCGGCACTCGTAAATCCAAGGTTCTTTCGAAGCTATGTAGAACGTTTCCTAATTCAATCGTCTAAGCAGAGTTGTGGCTTATGAAGTACGTGATGGTTGTTTAGATCCTGGAAGAACAGGGTAGATGAGGCATTTACATTTGTCGTGCACAATATATAATAGAACATTGGCCGCCCCCGTAGATATGCATTACAAGTGCGGTGGGGACCCCCCACCTACCCCCTAGAAACCAGAGACCTGTCGATGGTCCTGTCAGTGTTACGATAACCTCGTCTTCGCTGCCGACCCGGTTGGTAATTATACTACTATACATGACACTCCAAGGAAAAAGAACGAAAAGAGAGAGAAGGGACTTGTGAGGAGATCTAGTGGGATGTAAGACTAGGATAACGCCTAACTCTGAGCCAGGCAATCGTAATCATGACCGAATGAAGGCCTCCCCAGATCACTGCATAGAGTAAAAGGACTCGATGAAAGAACGCGAGTCTGGTGGACAGGTGGACAGCAGTTTCGTGCGAGAGGTCCTCCCACACAGAAGACAATATGAATACTAGAAAAGTAGTCATAGATGCAATGAGCCAGACTGCTGGAAGCGACAGCAACGTCCAGAACCAAAGTCCACGATTGGGGTTGGATGCCTGTCAAAGAATGATTTACTTGGTACATGAGGATTTTAGCTAGACCCGTACCTCAAGCCAGTAATCAACTGTACGGGGCTTGCGCATGTTTTGGGCGTTACCGATGTATATATGAGCGATGAGGGAGCCCATGAGGGAGCAGAAAATGCACAATGAACCAAAAATGAAGGTCACGGAATGCAGTGGTGCCTTTGTCGTCCCCATGTAGGGTGCGCTAATACTGTAATATATGCATTGGTCAGGATACAATGCCTGGCCCAAACGGAAAGAAATTGCACATACCCAAGCAATAGAATGGAAACATCCCGACAAACGAGCCAGTGATTGTGCAGCTGTATCGCTCGCCGGCACCACTCAGTGCCAGCTTCCACACAACTCTCGTAACGTCCAGTGCCTTGGCTCCTAAGGGAAGGGGGTCCGTGCCGATATTCGGAGCGGTAGAAGTTTGGGAGGAATAGGTGAGAAACCTGCCACAAAACATGTCCCAAACTAGAGTCTCTCTGATGTCAATAGGTGCATAGATTCATGATCAGGTGTACTCACCGAAGTATGAATTGGGTCAAACCCCTCATGGCCAGCCTTAGTAAGGGAAGAGGTCTGATGAAGAGGACAGAGGAAAGTAGTGGGCTGTGGGTCTCGTTGAGTGACCAACATGTATTTCGTCTGGCATTATATCTTGTATAGACTATGGGCGACCCATCAAGAATTTTGATGGTATGGTGGCGTTCCTTAGGGGTGGTAAGGTGAGCTCAACGGAACCCTGCTACTCGGGGGCAGCAGTCAAGTCGTATTTTGTTACTAAGGGGTACGAAAACAGCTGTCACACGGGGGTCCAGCAGTGGTACCCTTTGCTAATTAGCACAGTTCTACCATAGAAATCAATTGATTTTGGTTCTGAGACACTGGTTTCAAAGGGGAAACTGGTTTTATAGAACCAGTCTCAATGAAAGGGCCTTGTAAAAAGAATTCTACAGTCAAGTTTAGTTATGAGGGCTCAGAAAATCTGGTTTCACAGCACCAGTTTTGCTGGATACTCTCACTCAGGCTGGTTTTGCAGAACCAATTTTGCCAGGTCCTCTTATTGAGGTTAGTTCTGTGAAACCAGTTTTGCTGGATCTACTCATTGAGGTTGGCTCTACGGAACTGGTTTTGCTGGGTCCCCTCATTGGTGTTAGTTCTATGGAACTACTTTTGCCAGGCCCTCTCATTGGCACTGGTTCTGCAGAACCAGTTTTGCTGGGTCCCCTCATTGAGGTTGGTTCTATGGAACCAGTTTTACTGGGTCCCCTTATTGGTCATGGTTCTACAGGACTAGTTTTGCTGGGTTCTCTTATTAATGTTGGTTCTACATAACCAGTTTTTCTAGGTCCCCTCATTGATGTTGGTTCTACAGAACTAGTTTTGCTGGGCCTTCTCATTGGCACTGGTTCTGCAGAACCAGTTTTCCTGGGTTCTCTCACTCAGGTTGGCTCTACAGAACCAGTTTTTCTGGATCCCCTCATTAGTGTTGATTTTATGGTGCTAGTTTTACTAGGTTCTCTCACTTGGGTTGGTTCTACAAAACCAGTTTGCTGGGTCCCCTCATTGAGGCTAGCTCTATGGAACCAGTTTTACTGGGCCCTCTCATTGACACTGGTTCTGCAGAACCAGTTTTGCTGGGTCCCCTCATTGAGGTTGGCTCTATGGAACCAGTTTTACTAGGACCCCTCATTGATTCTGGTTCTACAGAGCTAGTTTTGCTGGGCCCTCTCATTGGTGTTGGTTCTGCAGAACCAGTTTTGCTGAATCTCATCATTGAGGTTGGCTCTAAAAAACCAGTTTTACTGGGTCCCCTCATTGGCATTGGTTCTGCAGAACTAGTTTTGCTGGGTTCTTGTTACGACCTTTGTATGAACTCAGGTTGCAACTAAGGCAAAGGCTTGAGGATGAGCAAAGAGGAAAGAACTAGTTGGTAAAGCATAGGGATTACAAGCCAAGTATCTAGGGTTTATATAGATCTGGTGGAAACTAAGAATAGGTGAAACAGGGGAGCCAGGTAAGTGGATGACCAAGGTAAACTGTAGCAAGGGATGAAACGGTGGGTGAAACAATGTGCTGAGTAACTAGGATCTAATAATAGCTGAAACCGTAACAGTTCTCTCACCCAGGTTGGTTCTACAGAACCAGTTTGCTGGGTCCTTTCATTGAGGCTAGCTCTATGGAATCAGTTTCGCTGGACCCTCTCATTGACACCAGTTCTACAGAACCAGTGTTGCTGGGCCCCCTCATTGGCACTGGTTCTGCTGAACCAGTTTTGCTGGGTCCCCTCATTGAGGCTAGCTCTACAGAGCCAGTTCTGCTGAGTCCCCTCATTGGTACTGGTTCTATAGAACTAGGTTTGCTGGGCCCTTGTTGATGTTAGTTCTATGGAACCAGTGTTGTTGGGCCCCCTTGTTGGCACTGGCTCTGCTGAACCAGTTTTGCTGGGTCCCCTCATTGAGGCTGGTTCTATAGAACCAGTTTTTCTAGGTCCCCTCATTAGTGTTAGTTCTACAGAACTAGTTTCTCTGGGTCTCCTCATTGGTGCTGGTTCTATGGAACCAGTTTTGCTGGGTCTCCCCATTGTTGTTGGTTCTATGGAACTAGTTTTGCTGGGCTCTCTTACTCAGGTTGGTTCTACAGAACCAGTTTTGCTGGGTCCCTCATTGGCATTGGTTCTACAGAACTAGTTTTACTGGGCCCTCTCATTGGCATTGGTTCTGCAGAACTAGTTTTGCTGGCTCTCCTCATTGGTGTCAGTTCTACAGAGATAGTTTTGCTGGGCCCTCTCATTGGTACTAGTTCTACAGAGCCAGTTTTGCTGGGTCTCCTTGTTGAGGTTGGCTCTACAGAATCAGTTTTCCTGGGTCCTTCACTCAGATTGATTCTGTAGGGCTAGTTTTACTGGGTCCTCTCATTCAAGGTGGTTCTGCAAGACCAGTCTTTCTGGGTCCTCATTGACATTGGTTCTAGAGAACCAGTTTTGTTAGCTCATCTCACTTCAAGCTAGTCCTACAGAACTAGTTTTGCTAGCTCCTTTCACTCAGGCTGGTCCTATAGAACCAGTTTTGCTGGGTCCTCCCACTCAGTTTGGTTTCATAGAACCAATGTTGCTAGGCCTTTTCATTGAGGCTGGTTTTATAGAACCAGTTCTGCTGGGTCCTCTCATTGAGATTAGTTCTATGGAACCAGTTTTTCCAAGTTCTCTCACCCAGGCTAGTTTTGTGGAACCAATTTGCTGGATCTCTTGCTTGGGCTGGTTCTACAAAACTAGTCTGGGCAAATGACTTAGCAAATCTGGTTCTGTAGAATCAGGCTTATAGAGTCTCATACCAAACTGGTTGTTTGAAACTGATTTCACTAAGCTACTTACCTGAACTGGTTCTAAGAAACCAGTCCCTTCAATGGAGCAGTGCACAGCTATGTTTGGAAAACTAAATTGCATTGTATACAGTGCATAATTTCCTAAGAATATCTATTAATGCTTAAGCAAGTCTTGTATTTTAGAGCGATTGAGCACAGAAAGGAATATCTTGGTGTAAATGATTGCTCGCTGCTGACCCATGTAGCTGACAGACTTCCTGATGTGAGTGATAAGACTATTCCCACATTCTGCAGCACTGGTATTGATGCCACTGACATCTGGGTCAAACTCAGCATAGGTTGAGGCAAAGCAAGCAGGCAAGCACTTTGTGTGATCACAAGCATGGAATTTATCTATCATGAAAGTAGTGTCAGCAAAAAAATCAGGTTCCCAGAGGAGACAATATGGCCCAAGTGCACATGAAAAATCATAAATGACATGCTTTGGTGCTTTGGGCCACCATGTAATCATGGCTGAGAAAACATCATTCCTTCCTTCACTCTCAGGGATGCAGTGGAAGCCATAGCTGATGCTGTGAGTGCACCAGGCCACCATTATTCCACCAGTGAGTCATTTTTGGCCATATGTAGCATAGTACTTGCCACATGCTGGTGCATTTGCAGAAGGGACCTTGGAACATTTTCCACCTCTCTGACTATCTTTCTGCACATCTCCACCTAGAGAAGGGTAGATAGGCCTGATCCATATTTGAGGCATGTTGTAAAAGCAACCTGTCTAAAGGGGTACTGGCATCAGGTGACTGGGCTGAGAGAGAGAGAAAAATGCTGAAGCTTACATTTTCCCAGGTAGCAGAACCATGAGTAGTAGCAGTGACAGTGGGGGAGATTCCCCAGTTCTTAGGTGGAGGAGAGTTCTTCAGAAGTTGTTGTAAAACAGTGGTGGAGTGAAGGAGAAGCCAGTGGGCAGCAGCCAGGACATTTTGTGAATATGCCTTTCCACCCCACTTCTTTCAGTCAAAGCAAAGAAGATTGTAGATGTGAGGACTGCCCTGGAGATATTGTTCTGTTGTATGGTGGGGATTGTCCACAAAAGACTTTAGAGCTTGTTGAGCTGATCGATTGAGCATTTGAAGAATTGATTCCTCTGCAGCTATCTGCAATGTTACCATTTCAGTTGAGATCATGTTAGTTGATGTACTGATAATTCCTTACCTGGTAAAAAAACCTGCAGACAGCCTGAGGGACCTGGAGGACTGGCTCCTGGGGTGTGTAGTAGTCCCTAAAAACAGCTGCCAACTCGGGGCTGATTTTGTGTAGGTCTTCAGCCACTTCAAGTGCAACACTTGGTTTTTGAGAGAGGTTTTGCAACTTTTGGGACTCATCTCCACCAACCAGAGCCTGGAGTGATTTTCGGAGTGATGGAATAGGAAGAACCTGCTGGCCTAGAACATACTTTGTTGGGTGTATCTCAGAGGTAGTAGACTGTGCCATTGGTGGGTGAATTGTTGAAAGAAGCTGTCAGCAATGAAAAGCTAAGGTAACACCATCCCAGATGACACTTTTGGGGTGCTCACCACACTTAGGGCACTGAAAATCACCATTGAATTTCTGAAGCCAAATATAAGCAAACCAGCAGGATCTGAAGAGATCTCTTCCCATAAATTGGCCACCATTGGATGTTAAGTACCTCCAGTGCAAGAACTCTACCCATGCATCAAATGGTGTTTCGGAGAGTGTGAAAGCACTTGTGTACTCATCCAAAAGATCATGGGATACAAATGTCATGTTATTGAAATTGAAGATGCCAAGTTCCCGAAGGTCAGGCCCAATGAACTGCTTCCAGGATGCAGGACAATTTGGGCATGGCTGGAGCTCAACGCTGCAAGGAAATGAGCCTTGGCTTGTGTAGAGTACTCCCTCTCAGGTGGTAACTGGATGATCAGGTTGATAGAACGTTCAGCAGGAACTAGTGCATGGACAACTGGAATTTCTGTCCAAGCAAAAGAGTGCTGGAATTTGAGACTTGAAAAGAACAGGAGGAGGGCAAGGATAAATGGACTGATCAGATGGAATGAGAGCCCAGACTGGAGGCAGGATTGGCAGGTATGAAACTGCAATTTCTTCATTAACATGGTGAATGGGAGTGGCTGGAGTATATGGTTAGCCTGGCAGAGTACAGGTAGCAGTGCAGACTTACTGAATAAGGATGGCCCACCCTCTGCAGGGTTGAGGCTAGTATTGACCATGAGACCAAGCTCTTTGGCTGCCAGCTTGATATGTGAGCATGCACCACTTTGTTGTAGCACCTCGCTTGAGTCCTTGGAGCATGTCCATGACCCAACACCAGTGTCCAGTCCCTCATATACTACAAAGGCACAATTGGTAGGGTTTCCAGTAGAGGCTGTAGAGACTGAAAAGATATTCTTGAAATTTCCATTTCCAAGATTTCTGCGATAGAAAAAGGATACAGGAGTTTCTGAGAACAGGAGAGTTATGGCTGGTCCAAAAAGCAAAGTCTCAATAAAGATGCTTACCCAGTGCTGAAGGGAGCTTGGGGTCTGGTACAAACTCCGTTCCATAGAAGTCACAGAGGAACTGAGCATGAAAGCAACTCCTAACTGGGCATTGGCAAGAAACTTTGGCCACCTGCCCAATAACTGCAAATTAGGCATGGAACCATGAGTCCTGACAAGTGAGTTAATATGAGCTGAAGACTCCCAGTTCAATTTTGGATGTACTGTAGCTTCTGAGGTCCAACTGTCCCAGCCTTGAACAACACACAGATCACTCAAAATCTGCATGAACCCTGCACTCTCAAAGAGCACTGCATCTATATACTCTTCAAACCCTGGTAGAGGGGTTTGTCCCTCTAGACTATCTCCAGTAGTACTGAAGCTTGCATGTTGATTTTGACTGGGACTGTGATTATTATGGGTGTTTTGGCCTCTCCCTTGCAAGCTTGGCAACATACCTCAGTACCTGATTTTCTAGATCCCCTGAAGGGCTTGTAGGCCAGGCAGACAACTTTTGCCTTTTTGAATGGCTATGATTGTCAACTGTATGCATGTGCTTGGTTGGACTTTGAATCAAGGGGGCATGGGGAGGAGCTGTAAAAACTGGAGCTGGAGAAAAGAAATCCTCACTTGGAGGAGCCAGTAGAAGAGACCCCTGAACACCAGCAGTATCTGGCCTGATGAGCTGCAGGAATGATTGGGACTTTGGCTGAGGCATTAGGTTGTCTCAATGGGTTTGGAGTTCAGTTCAAGGAAACTGGTTCTCTCATTGCCAGCTTTCTGCCTTGTACATCTTTGGTTCTCTATATATAAAAGACCTCTAACCTAGATTTGCCCCTTCTTTCCAACCTTCACACTCAGTTATATGCTGATTTCCCTCATGGCGACTCCAATTGTCCCCAGTGGGCCCAAAGCTTGGCACTGCTGTTGCTGCCCAGGCAACCCTCTACTCAAAGAGTGCATGCATTCAAAGGTAAGTAAGTACCTTCTGCAATTCTGAGAAGCCACTTTGACAGTCAGCAGAAGGCTCACCTGAGGCAAGTATTAGTGGCTGGGAGACCAAGTTCCCAAGAGGTAGGGCCCACATTTCATGGACCTTTGCATTTGTGAGCTGACTGTCCTGCTGCCTGTTTAGTCCTCCCCAGTAATGTGTCAAGCAAATGACCTTTTTTTACCAGATTCTCCATATCCTGGAGTCAATCAGGTGTGTTACTAGACTTCTTCACAGTCCTGACTACTGGGTCTCACCAGCCACCATCGCAGCCAAGGCTTCTTGGTCCATCAATGTTCACTGCATTGCCTGCCCTACTGATTGGTCTCCTGAGTCCCCCTCAGACTAGTAGCACCACAGACTCCCCTCAATTACTGGTACTCTGGCTGCTCCAGGTGAATCTGCAGCCCTGGCTGCTGGTGCTCTTTCGAGCCCCTTCCTCTCTCTTGTGTCATTCCAAGGGGGTGAAAGTGGAACCACTCAGACACCTTGCATGGTTGCTGGGAGTTTGCTATTGGGTGACAGCCTGAATGAAGATTGATTCAGTATTGGCTCATCTAAGGCAGTTCCACCTGCACTTGTCAATACTCCACCATTTGAACCACCTGCCATGCAAGCCCCAGCCCCTGGAGCAGAAACTGGACTATGAATGGCTAACAAGCAGCTGAACATGACTTCTCACCCATCAGTTAGTCCTCCTCAATCTACACCCCAATACTTTGTCTCAGTTCTCTGTCCAAAATTCCAGAGAGGTGCCCAACCCAGTTTTCTACCTGCCCCTGCCCTTGAGCTTGTAAGTGTTCTCCTTTTCTAATCATAGCTTCTCTCTCATGCTCCCTCAGGTTGCTCAATCACCTGCTGGCTTCACAGAAGCAGAACCTCCCCAGCATTGCCTACCTCAGAAGGTAGTTGGTGGTTCTCACTCTGGCCTATCATGGGTTTTTCAGGACAATGATGACAGCAATGATGATGATGGAGAGGATGATGGTGAAGATGGTGAAGGCAGGGAAGCTGAGTGCAAGGAGGCAAATTCAGGTGTGAAGGAGGCAACAAGGTCCAAGGCTCTTCTTTTTTTTTTTTTTTAAATCCAAGTTTATTGCTGCAAATATTTCTATCTATGACAAATGGGCACATGATAGCAGTCCCAAGGATATAAGAGAAGAAAACATACTTCATAACTAAAAATTAACAAAACAAAACAGGTGCCCTGAACAACATGAATGAAAAGGTCTATAAAACAGATCAGAGCCCCCACCTAGAGAGCAAGGGGAAAAGGGGTAGGCATATAGTGACACGGGACTTGATTAACCCTTATGGGCTGTCCCCACATCATGTTGGTATCTCCTGTGAATCCAATCACGGTTGAAGTGATGTTGCCAGTATGGGCACCAGTGGTCATTAGATGGGTGGGCACCTGAGCAGTTCAGGCACCACAGAGAGTGAGGGCATGACTTGCCCTCGGGAGTGGGGGGAATGGGGGGTGTCGCTTTGGGGTTACCTCGGCAGCACCTGGCCATGGAGTGGTGAGAGGCCTCAGAATGAGGCCCCCCACAAAGAGGACACTTGGGCGTGTGTGTGTGACAAGTGTCTGAAGGATGTCCCCAATGCCAGCATCGCTGGCATTGAGGAGTGCCGGAGTGGGAGTGGGCACCCTTGATGAGACAGGACATGCCATTTATCATGATGCACCTGTTGATGAGTGAGGAGGTGAGAGTGCCTCATTGGGAATCAACCAAGTCTATCCACACAGTTGCAGAATCAGACTTGGGTGAGTTACAGACAATGCACATATGATGCATGTCATCAAGGGGGAAGAAGAGTGATTGCTTGAGATCGCCCTTGACAAGGTCTGCTGTAGTGGTGAAATTGTTGGCAGTGAAGAATGGGATGTCTACAATCTTGATGAAAGATCGTGAGACTGGGAGGGTGATGTCCATGCCATGGAGTGTGAACAGGAGTGCATTCTTAATGATGGTAAGATCACCTTGGGAAGGGATGTCACTAGTAGAGAAGGAAATGACGCCTGAGTGGAAGCAACCTGAGTCAACATTGAGTGTCAACTTAGATCGGGTAAGTGCTTGATTGAAGCACACGATGAGTTTGGAAATAGGAGAATGGGCACTAGCTAGTTTGCTGGCATCAGCATTCAGGAAAAATTGGTGCCAAAAGTAGCATAAAAAGGTTTACGCTTGGAAGAGGGAGGGGGCGCTCTAGCAGGCACTGGTTTGGAATCACGTGGTGGGGTGATGTCCTTGGCACATGGGGGAGGAGGGGCACATGAGGGAGGCTTAGGCCTGTCACATGTTTGTGGATGTGATGTCACATCACCTGAGGGGGGATGTGATGCTGAGTCATCTGTTCTGCAGGACGCCTCATGTTGTAGGGGAGGCTGCTGCATAGGGAAAAGCAAGGCAGTAATACTGCCTAGGGTGGGGGGATTTCGATGCAGGGGGAGCGAACGATTAGCGAACATACCCTTTGACTCCATCACAGAGACAAAGTTACAAAGGGCAGCGTATAATTGAGGTTCAGACGATAATTTGCCTGGTTTCACTTGAATGATTTCATGAGTCCAGTCAACAAGCATGGATGTCATGGTAGTGGGTTCCTCCTCCTTCTCCTTGACCTTGGAGGGGGCAGGAGTGGAGGGAAGACTTGAGGGAGCAGCCTTGGGGGTAGACTGCTTGTTAGAGGGGGAGGAGAATGGAATGTCAAGATCCATTCCAGATAGAGGCGGAGCTGTGCTCTGGGACTGCCCAGTAGTGCCAGCACAAGGAGGGGTGGATGAACCAGGGAGGTTCTTGAGTTTATAGACCACTTTGTGGTCTGTGGAGTTGTCGTGGATGTGAAGGAGTCCTTTGGAGGACTCCATCTTGTACTCAAGTGAAGCACTGCCTGGGGAGGACTGTGCACTGATAGGAGCATTCAGGTCTTGTTGAGCTCAATGCTGTGGGGTCTTGGGGACCTCTTGAAACATATCATCTTCATAGTGAGCAGGGATTGGAGTCTTCTTGTGATGGCCCATAGCATTAGAGTGACCGACCAACAGGAGATGATGGTGGTTGCTGGAAAAGGAAGGTTTTGGTCCAAGGCTCTTCCTGCTGCAGAGTATGGTTTCGTAGAGGGAGCCATGAAAGGGAATTACCTGTATCATGCATTGCCATTCAGATCATTATTTTCATCACTAATGCTGCATTTTCCATAGTTATTAAGTGAACTAGACCACTTCAGGAACCAGTGAGCAACTCCAAGACAAGTTCAAAGTGTTTTTGTCATGTAATGAAGGACATTGTTGTGTGAGTTTGTTAAACTCCCTCTGTACATTAGAGGAACAAGAACTAATTCTCTTTTCAGGCTGAGAACTTGGCAGTTGAGACTGGTTCCTGGATCTACATTGTGGGCCAGCACACAACAGCAGCTACTCCATTCATCCACTATGTTTCCCCCTGCTTCAGAGCAGACACTACAAAAGAGGTGAATATCATCCACAGCAACTTTTCCTGGACAATTTCTGCCTTGGTTAGCTCTTGCCAGTGTGCCACTACTGAGGTAGCCTTAGAGCTTGATGAAGCAAAGGTTAAGCTTGCTGAATCTGAAAGGGTGGCCAAGATGCAACAGAAACAAATTGACAAGCAAAGACAGCAGCTGGCGAGACAAGCTGCTCTACTTGCTCAGTACAAAACTCAGCAGGCACCTCTCAGAATTAGTCCAACCTGATAAGTAGCTAAGTAGCTAATACACATATAGCACACTAGTACTTCCAGAGCCTGGGCCACCAATATACCAGTCTAATATGTTGCTTGTGAATTGCTAGCTTTGCCATTGAACTCTAAGCAGGTTCACTCTTAAAGGATGCTTTGTATCTCAGAGCCTCTGGCATAGTAAAGGACAGCTGAGGTGAGTACAGGCATGCTGGCACATCTATATGTCTGGAAACCAGCTATCTGGTACAGCAAAAAAATAAGAAAAAAGACAAAGCAAGTCAAGCAAGATGAGACAAAGCAAGATGAGCAAGGCAAGACAAAGCAAGACGAGACAAAGCAAGAGGAGCAAGGTGAGATGAAGTGAGATGAGATAAAGTAAGGTAAGCAAGGCAAGATGAAGCAAGATGAGATTGAGCAAGGCGAGCAAGGTGAGATGAAGCAAGATGAGACAAAGCAAGATGAGATGAAGCAAGACAAGGCAAAGCAAGATGAGCAAGACAAGATGAAGCAAGATGAGCAGGGCGAGATAAAGCAAGACAAGCAGGGCAAGATGAAGCAAGACAAGATGAAGCAAGATGAGCAGGGCAAGATGAAGCAAGATGAGCAGGGCGAGATGAAGCAAGACAAGATGAAGCAAGATGAGCAGGGCAAGATGAAGCAAGATGAGCAGGGCGAGATGAAGCAAGACAAGCAGGGTGAGATGAAACAAGATGAGCAGGGTGAGATGAAGCAAGACAAGACAAAGCAAGACAAGTGAGACAAGACAAAGCAAGATGAGCAAGACAAGACAAAGCAAGACAAGAGAAATGAGACAAAGCAAGATGAGTGAAGCAAGACTGGTGAAACAAGACTAATGAGACAAAACTAATCACCAACAGCTGGTCCAGCAGTGAGACTGCTTGAGGAGAAGGGGGCACACCACATACTTGGCCAGCATGAGAGAAGGCAGACAGGGAGCTGTTGTCTGTTGCAAAACATGTCCCCAATCAAAGGGAAAAGACTAGAGCAGATATCGAACACTATAGTGCTCCAAGTGTGACAAAAATAAAACCACTGCATGAACACATCCTGCATAAAAAACAACTCACTGCATGAAAATTCACAGATTTGTAGTATAAAGTACTGCCTGTCCCATAAGAGAATCGAACCCACACACATAAAACCCATCCACATGAACAAAAGACAAGTTTTGCATGCAGGAATTAGACCACATGCAAAACATAAGTCTTCAAACAGAGGTACCACAGGTACTGAGACACAACAGAAGTTGCTGGAAGTCTACTGAGTGCCTGCCAGGACCACAGATTATCCCTATATATGTTATATCCCTAATTTCAGGTTTTCAGATTTTCTATCAATACAAAGATTTTGGGTTTCTTGTCCAGGAATCACCAGTAACAAAGGCTTGCACACTGGTGTTGACATTGATATCAGATTCAAAACTGGAGACATGGGTGAGGGAGAAAATTCCACAGATGAATCATGTAGGTCCAATGGCAGCACTCTTTTGATCTCACTTTTTACATGAAACACTCCTAACTACTCCTAAGTTGATTGCAATTACCATATCTATTGCACTACCCTGTGGGCGAAGGGTTGGTTGGAAGAGGTGGCCTGGGGGATACTCCATCCCAAAAAGCAGCTAGCTATTGGGGAAGAACTTGGCTGCATACAAACAGCAAAATTCCCAGGTGTTTTGCCAGGATGTAAGGTGGCTGGTTGAGTTGATGATCACTGGGAGCCATTTTGGGTATGGAGATGTGATTTTGGCAGTGGCAGAGGGCTCTATATTCACAAAATAAACTAGCGAGATGTACTCAGATAGGTAGAGATATGACTAGAGCCTCTATGGTAAGTTACCAGAGGACTTATGTTTCATGTGCAGTCTAATTTCTGTGCACAAAACCTGTCTTTTGTTCATGTGGATGGGTTTTATGTGCATGGATTCGATTCTCATGCAGGACAGACAGTACCTTATACTACAAATCTGTGATTTTTTGTGTGGTGAGTTGTTTTTTGTGTGGGATGTGTTCACATGGTGGTTTTATTTTTGTCAGACTTGGAGTGCCATAGCAAACTGCAAAATGCATCAGCAAAACCACTCAGGGAGAAGGGAACATGCCACATACCTGGCTAACACAGGAGTGAGAGTGGACTCAGCACCACTACCATGCACATCCTCTGTTCCATTAGAAAATGCATGGTGGACGCTTCTGCCACACTACTTTTCTGCAGACATTCAAACTGCAACATTGCATCAGTAAAACTGCTTGAGTAGAAGGGGGCCACCCACCTGGCCAGCATGGGAGTGAGGGCAGGCATTGGCACACTGCACCTCACCACAACACCTGCATACTGACAGTTCTCACATGCAGGTCATGCTCTTCTCATGCAGCAGAGCCATCCCCCCAAAACACAACCACAACTGTACCTCCAACAATGGCAGTTCCAATCCAAGGACTCCCACTGCCACTGAGACTGATGCAGATTTCAAAGTGGAAGTGCCATCCGAAACAGGTGTGATTCTCTCCAAAGACCTGGACAAAGGTCATCTGCCATTGCAAGATGACACATCACTGCTGTGTGTGTTCTCTTCTGGGAATCACCAGCACATCCTACCCATCAAGCACACCAGTCATCTGCAAGTGAGGAAGCCAGTGCCATGGGGAGGAAGGAGGCTGGGACCCAGTGGTATGCCAGTTGGTGACTTGACAATCAAACACAGCAGAGTGTGATCAAAGTCGTGTGACTAGGTGATGGCTTTCAGTGGCTTCCACATCTGTCTTTCAGTTTCCACTCACTTTTCGGAACTTTCCTCTGGAAAGGCATTGCCAAACAAATAAACTGAGATGCCTTCCATATTGAGTCCTGTCACCTTGACCCTCTAAGGATTTGATCGACATTCCCAGACTCCAGTCAGGTGAAGTCACAACTTAGTGGGTGTGCCAGCAACTCGACTTTGATCCCAGTCCCTGACTGGCACACCACTGCTGGGACCACCCAAACATGGAACACTGGGAGGGAACAAGATGTCAAGCAGGGAAGTTGGCAAGGAGATGGCTCACCTGACCAAGGGCTAAAAATAGTCCACCTCCTGTTCCCACAGCACTGATGATCATTAATCAGGCTGGCTGCACAGCACCGGGGACTTTCCCCTCCTCCACTTTTGCACTCAACCCCTCTCAGCTGGATGGGCTGCTCAGGCAAAAAAAGGCACAACCATACACAAAGCTTTGTGCTCTGACTGCATGGGAGAAGTGAAAAATTCAGTCTGAATTGATCAGCTCACTCCTTGCATCAGTCAAATGCGATTTGGATACTTGTGGGCTCCTTTCCATGGCCACCATGCAGGAGAGCCAAGCTGCATTCTGTGACCGTGTGTGATTGCACCATATCCCACCTGGATTCCCAGTTGAAACTCTCCTTTCTGGCGACTTTTTTGCTCAGTTCATGTCTTGGGCTGGGCAGCTAGGTTCAATTCGCCAGTCTGCGAAAAATATCCAGGCTGCACTAAGATATTGACTCAAACAAAAGGAGCACCATTGATGGTCAAAGCAGGACTTCATTGAGACAGTGGGGTTGAACTGGAAGGCAGTGGACAAGGCTGCCTTTTTGGAATCCATCCTGGCTTACACCCTGCCATCCCTCCCTTCCGATGCTCCCTATCCTCCAGCAGATTTTTGGATCGCAGAGACCCAAGCTATCCAGAAAATCAATAACCACTTCATCGAGGTCAAATGGCTGCATGACAGCCGTGATTATCGGTGGCCAATCCAGCTCCTTGATCAGTCCAAGATCAGGTTAGATATCTTGGCCACTGAAAGTGCCTGCATTTATGATGCCACTGATGGAAGTTTGGTTGGAATGATCATCCACAATGTGTGCAAAAATGCTGATGCTGTTCAATTTGTGGACAATGCAGTGGAAAGGCTTGTAGAGGCACAAATCTCATGCAGGGTGAGTATTGGTATCAGACTGGTAGGCTTTGGAGTGTCTAATGCTGAATAGAAGGGAGATGTGGGCCAATTGCCCCAATTTGGACTCTCAGCAGGTTTGTGGGGGGCAATGTGCTTTGACTGGGTGAAGAATCTCAAGTCATCATCTGTTCCTCAACATATTTGCAATGAAGAAAACAGGGTGGGATCTTCTGCATTTGCACTGTTCTGGAATATGGTCCATACCATTGCTCCAAATGAAGTCCTCAATGACTTCAATGACTTTCTTCACACTTTGGGCATCCGCCGAATGGATGGCAGAGGAGTTATGCCTCATGATATCAAGACAGGGCAAGGAGACTATACCATTGAGATTCCAAACTTTAGTTTTACCTTTCATGGGGCAGAACTTGCACCTCCTGGTGGTGTTTGTGCATGTAATTATGCTTGGTATGTACTGGTCCTAACTACTACTTGCTGGTTGTAATATCATTTCAGATACATGCATATTGAGCAACAACCACATACATATGCTGTTGCTTGGACTACTAGCCAAGAAATGGATCCTTCTGCAACCCCTGTTGACAATGGAGGTAATTTTTTCCTTGCAACACATGGTGTATGATTTCAAGCATCAGCCAATTCATTACTCATCTGGCGACCTGGACTCTGGCATGGAACTAGTCTCAGTCTTCAAGATCTGCGGAGGGCTACCACGTTGTTTTGCCAGCATGGGCTAGCATTTGTTACATCATCTAGGCTTCCAGAAGCTTGGCGGCACTACCAATCCAAGATGATGCACAAATCAACTGCTGAGAGATGGTTGCTAGAACATGAGCCTCCTACTGATGGTACAGATCTCCCTCCTGATGAAGAAGAGTCATCTTCTCCACCTTTGCATGCTTCAGAGAGCTCTCTTCCTCCATCTATTCCTCCATCTAGGACTCACACTTTATCTGACATCTGTTTGGCACAGTTTTATGCTAGTGAAGATGAAAGCTTGGTAAGTTTAATTATACCTACCTTGTTCCTAGTCTATTATTGTCCTTACATTTTTTGTTCTAGTTAAATTCTCCAACTATATCATTTGTCAGTGAACCAGATTGGCCACACCACTCCTCAAGATTACCCAAGAAATATCAAAGAAACTATGAATTGGTCAGTGATATTTTTACTTTTTGTTTTGGTATGATTCAAGTTCTCAATACTTCATTCTAGATAGATCACCAATTGTCTTTTCTCAATCGCTCATGAATCACTGGCATGGATGCACAGTCATTTACATATGAACTTCAGTAGCTGCTTCTTTATGTACACAGAATATGAATGTACTTGTTTCAATGTATATGCAATTGAAAGTGAATGCTTGCAACTGTACAACCCTTAGCCTTGAGGCCCATCCCTTCATTTTCTGACTAACTGACTGTACTGGAGCATCTGTTGTAAATCAATCTTGATTGCTTTCTCCACAACTGTATAAGTATGGGATATCTTGGCTTTCTGAAACCAGTTTTCACCATTTAATTCCCCAACGCACTCTCCTAACTTGAGTTTTGACTGATTTCTAGCCATGGATTCAACTTCGCTGCATGGTGCATCTGGCATACCTGATGGTGCATTTGTTCTGTGATGCAAAATAATATCTCTATGTCTCTATTTAGCTGACATGGGAGCTGCTAGATGTCATATTTGCTGTTGATGCATTCAATAAGGCTTTAGCTGTCACAGTGGAGCTTCGCAAGCAAGCAACAAATGCACTGAAGGTAAAAAATGCTGCTCGAAAGGGTGAGTACTAGAGCGTCTAGCATAACTCTTTATTCTGATAAAATTTCTCATCTACTAGAACATGATGCTTGTACTGGTAACTCAGCATTTTTTACAGCTCCAAAAGGCCTGGCTAACACTTTCTCTTAAAATCTCAGATAGTAGTGCCAAGAACACTCAAGCTCTAGCTGCTGCTTCAACTACTGCTAACAAAGCATACACCAATAGCCTCAAAGAGTTCAAGGACTCAAGGACTAGTGCTAGGCAAGCATACACCACAGCCAAAAAACTTCTATCTGCTTATGGAATAACCAGTGTTGAGCTTGAGTCTGTTGGTGAGCACATATAAAACTCATCGATCTCACATGTACTTACAAATATAATTTTTTAAGACTTAGCTTTGAAAAATGCTGAGCACAAATGTGATCATGACATTTTGCACCTGCCATCGCAGAATGACACTTGCTCCTCAGCTGAGGCCAGTTCATCTGAGCTGATGTCCAGTTCCCACCTCAGCATTTCTGGTCTTGATTCTGGTATCATAAGCCCTTTGTCCAGTCTACCTCTGTCTCCCCACTATCCTACCCCTCATCCTGACCTGGTCACTCCATCACACACCCTCTTAGGTGAAGCTCCAATGGATGTTGAGCCTACTGTAGGCAAGACTGTGCACAATTATGCTCTTTCCCTCTTTCTGACCTCTCTAGCTCTTGAGAATAGTGGTGGTGACTCTCTGGCTCCTATATCTATACTTGCTTCTGAGTTAAACCACCACTTTGCTCAGCCACCTGCAGCTCATACTGCAACCCATACCTTAGCCAAGACTTCTTTTATGGGCCAACTTCAATATACACTGGACAACCAAGGCTTTCCAATCCCTGCTGAGACTGGACATCCACTCATGCACGCTTCAACTTCTGGCTATGATACCTTCTTCACATCTCCCCAACATACAAGTGATCACAGAACTGGTGATCAAGGTTCAGTTGGCCACCCTTATATGCCTAATTGCCACACTAGTCCTTTTAACCTTTCTCAGTTCTCTCCATCACAGAGTATGCCTAATCTTCACCCATCTCTCCTTTCTAAAGCTCACTATCCTTTTGAAGCTCACCATTCTTCTGAAGCTTGTCATCCTTCCGAAGCTCACCATTCTTCTGAAGCTCACCATCCTTCCGAAGCTCACCATCCTTCTGAAGCTCACCATCTTTCCGAAGCTCGCTATCCTTCTGAAGCTCACCATTCTTCTGAAGCTCACCATCCTTCCGAAGCTCACCATCCTTCTGAAGCTCACCATCTTTCCAAAGCTTGCTATCCTTCTGAAGCTTGCCATCCTTCTGAAGCTTGCTATCCTTCTGAACCTCGCCACCCTTCTGAACCTCACCATCCTTCTGAAGCTTGCCATCCTTCCAAAGCTCACTATCCTTCTGAAGCTCACCATCCTTCTGAAGCTTGCTATCCTTCTGAACCTCACCATTGTTCTGAACCTCACCCTCCTTCTGAACCTCACTACCCTTCTGAACCTTGCCACCCTTCCAAACCTCACCATCCTTCTGAACCTCACTACTCTTCCAATCCTACATCTGTTGTATCACCTGGCTTCTCAGGTACTTCAGCAATGGAGCTTGTGGTAGATAAACCAGAAGAAGCAGTAGCAGCTTGAGGCAAAGGTGTTGGCAAGGAGAAGAAAAGGGCGAAGGGCCCTGCAAAGACTGAGAAGGGAAAGGCGAAGGAAAATGTAAAGGACTTAGTTGCTGGAATGCTTCAGGCTGTGACAGCTGATAGCAATGAACCCACTCCTCTATCTCTAGAGCCAGCCATCTTTGAGGTCCTTCCAAAGCCTGGCAATCCTATCTATACCCTTCCACCATCTCATCATGACATCTCAGGATATAATCCTCTGAATATTCATTCATACACTTATTGGAAGTGCAACCACCCAGACCCTGCATATGGTCCTACTCTAGGTGAGAAAAAGCAATTTACATATTTTTCTGATAAGCAGAAAATAGATGCTGCCTGTGAGTCTCTTCTCTAATTATATCGTATTGTCACCATCCACTAATGTTTTAAACCAGATGATGCCAAGTTGGAATTTGAAGACTTTACTGGTCATCAAGCTATGCCTATGTCTCCTGGAGTGCGAGATCTAATCAGGAGTGAAGCTGCTGTCATTCCAGGGGCCATACTCCATAGCCATTGTACTGCTACTCACATTCATACAATGAACACTCACAACCTCCTCTGTCTTTATCACAAGACATCTAAAAAGGGAGAAAATCATGTCTGGGATGGTGCTCACACCAAGTATCACAAGAGAATCTCTGTCACTGGCATTCCATTCAACCATGCAGTTTCTGGCAAGAAATCTGACGATCTGGCTCCACATGAACCAGGGTACTACCACTGTGGGTGTCCTGAAGATGCTGTTCTGATGGAAGCTATCCTTCACAAGATTACTTGGGTTACATCAGCCCATTCTGGAGCTGAGGAAACCTGGCAGCATTCATACATGGATCCTTGGACTAGACTCTTTGTCACTACAGCATTCATGGATTGGACTGGACTTTCACCTGAGGATTTCTTTCATGTGGCATCTGATGGGAGGATTCATACAAATCCATATGCTGAACTCCTTGATCACCAAATCTCTGTCTTGCAGTGCCACCGCCAAGCCCTTGATTTGCATCCAGGTCTTGTTCCTGATAATGATGATCCAAGACAAACTCATGTGATGTCTGTCACTGGTGAGGAACAAGACCTTCTTGCTGTTCTTGCAGAAGAGAAGGCATCAGGCTATACTAATAGTCTGTACAGTGCAGAATCTAGTAGGCAGCTTGGTGGAGATGTACTTATGGGTGACTCTTCTTCTCATATCAACACAGTTACTGGTACTGACTAGAATTACATCACTTTAGCCTCTTAGCTCCTCTGAATTTTCTTCAACCTACCACATTATTCTCTTTCCTACCTTTTCTTTGATACTCTATCTACTTTGTCACACTTAGTATGCCAAGTCAGTCATTACTGTTTTACTGCAATTATTTTAACACATTATGTTATATTGCATAATTTACAAAGTGGACTACTAGTTCCCACTTGTGCTGAAAGTAAAGCAAGCACTAGTTTACATTTCTCTACTCATGAAGTGGCTTTGTATACTTGCCTTGACCAAAGTAAATTTGCAGCTGAGCAAAGCAAGTCCTATCTAGGTTATATCAGCACAAGTGGTTCTATAAAGCCAGATCTATAGGTAATTAGGGAAGAAGCTGGTTCTGTGAAACCAGTTATATCTAGAGAGTCTGAGCAATACTGGTTCTGTGAAACCAGTTATATCTAGGAAGTCTGAGCAATACTGGCACAGTGAAACCAGTTATATCTAGAGAGTCTGAGCAATACTGGTTCTGTGAAACCAGTTATATCTAGAGAGTCTGAGCAATACTGGCACTGTGAAACCAGTCATATCTAGAGAGTCTGAGCAATACTGGTTCTGTGAAACCAGTTATATCTAGGAAGTCTGAGCAATACTGGCACTGTGAGACCAGTCATATCTAGAGAGTCTGAGCAATACTGGTTCTGTGAAACCAGTTATATCTAGAGAGTCTGAGTGATACTGGCACTGTGAAACCAGTTATATCTAGAGAGTCTAAGCAATACTGGTACTGTGAAACCAGTTATATTTAGAGAGTCTGAGCAATACTGGTACTGTGAAACCAGTTATATCTAGAGAGTCTGAGCAATACCAGTTCTATGAAACCAGTTATATCTAGGGTGTCTGAGCGACACTAGTTTTATGAAACTAGTTATATCTAGAGAGTATGAGTGGTGCTGGTTCTATAAAACCAGCTATACCTAGGGAGTATGAGTGATGCTGGTTCTATAAAACCAGTTATATCTAGGGAGTCCAAGCAGCACTGGTTCTATGAAACCAGTTATATCTAGGGAGTATGAGTGATGCTGGTTCTACAAAACCAGTTATATCTAGCAAGTACAAATGAGACTGGTTTTGTAAGACCAATAATATCTAGCAAGTCCAAGTGAAACTAGTTCTATAAAACTAATGCCACCTGGCTTCCAGGAGTACAATTGGTTCTGAGAAACCAGTTTTGCCTAACCTTCAAGAGGCAACTGGTTCAGAAAGACTAGTTCCATCTGGCTAGAAGAGGCAAAGCTGGTATACTCAAACTAGTCTTCTATTATGCCTGATGGAACTGGTTTCACAGAACCAAGACAACTGGTTCAGAGAGACCAATTCCATCCAGCTAGGAGAGGCAAAACTGGTATCCTCAAACCAGTCTTCTATGCCTGGACAGAGCCAGTTTCGCAGTTATGTCTAATGACTAGAGTGTGCTATACTAGGCAGCACCTCCAACTTCCTTTTGTTTTTGCACATAACTTGCTCTAAAGAAAATCCAGAGCTGAGGTAAGTTATACCTAACAAATGCAGGATGAATCAGGAGTTGCTGGTTGCAAAGTAGTTAAGCGACTCCCTGCACTACTACTTGTATGTATCTAGTTATCACTATTACTAAGGACTTTGGTAGCTGAGGTACCAAATACAGGACCCCTGTGTTGCAGGAGGACTGTACCCTTTTTTTACTTAAATTAACTCAATGGCTATCTGGCTACTCACAATCAACCTGTATTACCTTCAATTAACTATGACACATTATTGGTCCATGCTCAAAACATGAGGTACGAATGGCTTGTCATTCCAGAACTGTGAGTCAACTGCAGTCCCACTCGCCCAATGGAAGCATCTGAAGACACAACTCAACGCTCACTCCCCACGGCTGGATCTATTCACACCAAGGTGGATGGCAGATTGAAGTCTTTTCTAGTCCATCATGAAAAGGGGATTGAACACTCATTCCAATGTGACAAACATGGTTGATTTATCTATATATCCACTTCTCGACTCCCAACAACCTTCTTAGCCATCAGAAATGAAAGCAGTGCAATGATCAATCCCACACAGGACGTGACCCAATGGGTGCTGAGAATGCAAAGGATGTGATACATCCCTCAATATGACGTTGTCAGCAGGTTTGTAGTAGGAATATTCCCCGACTGCATACATACCAATGATCACACATCTAATAACTGTGCCATCAGTGTCTATTGTCGAATGAGAGCTTACTTATTATCAGAGTCTATCAGTCAAGCAATCACCCCATCACCATATTAAATGTTAGGGACTGGTGTTAGCAATCTGATTCCTGTGACAATGCCTTCCTTTCCCTCCTTTCCTGTCTTTGTACATCTAGTGATATCACACTAGCCAATCATTCAAATTATCCCCTTTCTTGGATCTTAGAGCTTACAGGCTCAATTGCCAGGTATGAGCACTTGAGAAAGAGGATCCTGCCTATTCATAAGAATATTCCTATAACTAGTCATTAAAAATAACCACAGAAGTACATATCTTTTTTTTATTTTTATTTCCAAGTTTATTGCACTAGACTAAGCTAATACAAACGGGCGCGCGCTAGCAGTCCCACAGAAGTACATATCAAGCGCCAATAAAATACATTACCAGAGGGTATCACAGCGTCAACTTACAAGGCGTCATGAACCATCACGAATTATTGGAGGGAAAGAGAATTAGAGGTATATACGACGTAAATTCGTCGCGCCGGTAATCCGCTTGCATATCGGACAAAGCTTCGTAGATCCCAAGCAACGCAACCAACATTCCTTGCAACAGGTATGCCAGCACACAGTTGAGACTGTGGGTTCGTCGTATGGGTCGAGGCATATCCGGCACAATAGAGAGGTGAAGGACCCCATGCGTATGGATGCCTAGCCTAATATTAGTCACCGTCTTTTGAGATAGGACAGGAATGTGATCCATACGGGTTGTTTGGCATCATCCTGCAACCCGACAACCGACGCTTTCTCAACCGCTTTCCCTTTTGCATCAGTTATCACAGGATCCATCTCCTCTGCGCCATCTACAACCACAACTTCATCAACCCCCTCTTTGACAGCGCCATTCCCACTGGCGGGCTCATCAACAAGAGTTCGCTGTCGGACAGCCTTTCCTTCGGCAATGAGATCCCGTAGAGTCTTCTGCTTGAATTCGGCTTCGTCCATTTGGTCGCCCTCGATCTCTACTTCGGCGTCTTCATTGTGTTCAGACGGATGGCTATCATCCACGATGAGGATATCGCCTTCCGTGAATTGTGGATCGCCATAGGTTTCCTGATCGTCTCCATCAATATCAATTTCGTCGTCCACGTCCCGAAGATTCGGATCCCGCGTGTGGAAGCCCGTTCCTTGCCTCTTTCAGTACCACGAAGGAGACTGCGGACTAAAAGAACGTACCTCGGACATCACCAACATGTCCAACAGCGCCATCTGGTAACACAGTTTCTCGGAAGTCCCACTCCTCTTCTGCTGCGGAACCCTGCATAGCCCTCCTCGCCTTCTCCTCTTCTAACTTTCTGCTTTCATCAGCCAAACATGCGTTGACATGGGCGTCTATAATTTCCTGGTCTCCGCGTACACTTCGAGAACACACGGGGCAGATGACTTCATCGTTCATTGTGCCGTTCCTCAGTGCCCAACGGGACCTCTCGGTATAACCCTCCTCATCTTCTCGTGCCATTTCCTTGAACCGTGCATGACGTTGCTTGCGGTGACGTTGGATAGTTTGAATTGTTTTTGTTAGCTGCTCGTTTGTTGTGGCTGAGGGGGTTGAGGTGAATGACTTAAGAGCCTTGAGAGCTGAGCGACGACTACGGGCGCCTGTACTTGGTCCTGGTCGGCTAAAGTCATTTAGCCGAAGGTCTTGTAGGTTCAATGGGGAGGAGAAACAGACCTTAGATCGTCGAGTTCGTCTGCAAGTAGGATGGGCTCCGAAGAGCCGACCTGTTTAATAATCTCTTCGACTCGCTCAGATTCAAGTTGTGCATGGAGTCCCATGAGGCGCAGGGGGATGGGTTCGTCGCATACAGGACATGGTCTTGTCTCGGCGCGTTTGGCTGGAGCATATGGATGAGTTCGCGTGTCTTTAGTAGTCACTTTTTGGATGACGTACGCTTTTTGATGGGAGGACGGTCCGCTGGCGTTGGTGAAGGTGGGTTCTCTTCTTTCGCTTTGCCTTTAC